>JAPKLY010002941.1:0-13784 GCA_026898435.1 Prunella vulgaris | reverse complement strand
ATTGATTACATATTTATAGGGATTTCAAATTCTAGTCAACTCTAACGGCTAGTATTTGACACCTATAAATATGAGTACCATAGAGAAGATTTATATAAGTTTTTACACAAGATCAACTAGTAGAATCGCTACACAATTCTCTTTGTACTCACACAACCCTACATTTTTATTTATCATTTGTAAAGACTTTGTAGAAGTCTAGAAGTTAGATGCAAGTGTGCACTAACAAGAGTTGTAAGAGAGTTTTCTCTTGAAAGTTGTAAGGAAGGAAGTTAGTAAGTGAGTAGATAGCCCCTCAAGTCCAATTTGGTTTGAGGAGAGTGGATGTAGGACAATTGGTCCGAACCATTATACATCTCGTATCTTTTACTTGCTTTATTTTAATTGCTCCTACTTGCTGCACTAAATAAAAGGTTTTCATTAAAAGGATTTAATTTAAAACGTTTCCGCACACAAAATCACTGCGCACTCAGCTGATTGTAAAGTCAGCTGTTTTCAAAACAAGAAGACTCAAAGTCTTCTTTAGGGACCAACAGTAGTTCCTCACTCTGAATCTTATTTTTGTTTTTGTTGGCATTATACTCCTTCTCCCTTATTCTCTTTATTTTTGTTTGTTGTTTACCGGATTCTCTTCGGTCATATCCAATCGGAATCTAGGCGGTAAAGTTTCCTATCAATAGTTAACACATTTCTCGGACAAACCTTCTTTTCTTCATCTTTTCTAAAAAAATGTCATCATCTTCAAGCCGCACTATTTCTCACCGGAATCTTGGCAAATGACCGGTGGAGGAGGGTGGTCCGATTGCCGGCCTTTCATCAGTACATTTGGCGGGATCTGATCCTGAAATCATGGGGGTTGCTCGCCCACAAGAGGTAGGTGTCGAGCAACTGGGCGAGCAGTCCGGCGAGCAGGTAATCGAGCAGCACGTTGCTCGCCCTGAGGGTGACGATCAAGAACCTATTGAGGTACTCTCCAGCAGCGATGAAGATGAAGATTCGATTACTAATTGGTTTGAGTCTGTGGGCTTCCCGCAACCTCACATGGTGGAGAGGTCTATCCCCGAGGGTGTCGAGCATGAGTTTGATTGGAGAGCATACTATAAACGGTATGCAGGTGACTTCCCCGTTTCTCCTCGACAATACCGGGACTGTGATGCTTCGACTAGCTTCAAGGCAAGCATCGTGGAGAGTGTCATTGACGAAGATGACCTCGACAACATCAGGAGAGAATTCCATATTCCATGTGACGTAACGATGTACGCTCCTCGGAAGAATGAGAAGGCCGATTGTCCTCCGGAGGGTCTGACAGCGATTAATATGCACACACTAGCCGCTGGAGTGACATTGCCTCTACATCCACTTATTGGGCGCTTCCTGGAGACTACGGGTTTAGCTATTACACAGCTTACACCCAATGCCTGGACGTACCTGCTATCTCTCTTCACGATATTTGCCTTGGAGAAGTATAAGGACCGCTTAACTCCGAACGAGGTGAACTACGCCCTCTGCCTCAGCAAGTGTTCCGAGGAAGGTCAAGGTTATTATTACCTTAAGGCGAGGAGTGATATGAGGATCCTCGAGGGACTGCCCTACAAGGTGAAGGACTGGAAGGAGCAGTTCTTTTTTATCGGCGGAGATTTTTTGCTCTGGATAATAATGAAGGACTTGGCGGACGCATCATGTCTCCCACAGAGTTTGGCGAGTTGCAGCGTAGGACTTGTTTTCATATGGATATCATTTTTGACTTTGTGTCTAACGTCTTGTCTCTTTGTTGCAGGCTTGACCCCTCAGCGTTGGAAGAAGACGAGTCTATCTGAGGAGTTCAAGTTCACCTGCATCCTCGTCTGTCGTCGAAACAAGAGGGATAGGACGTTCGAGTACCTGAACAAGCCTAGCTGCCGCATCGCCTCGGGATTAATCACAACTCCTCACCACTTGCGAGCTCAAGTTGCTCGCCCGGCAGGTTCGATCAATGTGATCTTAAAACTTTGATTTATAACTTGAAATTTTTTCTAACTCTTTTCTTGTTTCTTGATGTTTGAGGCCTCGGAGGTTACCATTGCTATCCCCCCATCTTTTCAAGCCTTGAACCAGAGAGTTAGGATGGTAAGAACCAAAAGGGACCCACCTTCCGTTGTGTTGGCCGCCCAAAAGGCTTCCCAAGCGAAGAAGGCGGCGAGCACAGGGGCGAGCACCCGGACTGCCCCTCCTCCTCGGGCTCCTCGTGTCGAAGACCGACAAGCTCCTAGCTGCTCTCCCAGTGGCGGCCATCGTTTACAACGGGGCGATGGCTCACGTGTTGAACGTGAGGGTGAGGCTGCTAAGAGAGCGAGGACAACAAGGGCTTCTGGTTCCGGGGGCTCAGGTCGGGTTGAGGTTTCAGAGCCCACGATCCCTGTTTCTGTAGGCACCTCCACGGCACCCACACCGATCCGATCCGTGGGGCAATTGACGGACATTTCCTATCTCGAATGGGATCAAGACCGTGCCGCAGGGTAAGACTTCTAGGCTTCAACACTTTTACACTTATAAAATTTTTGAAAATTTTCTTAAGTGTTTCTTGTATGATTTTTTTTGTAGGTAAGATCCCTCTCGCTATCTTCACCGGAGCGAGGTTGTGCACCAGTTTGCACTCGCTAGGCCTCCAAAGTCTCTAAATGAACTCTAGGGTCCCTTTCGGAGGGCCATTGAGTTTGCTACCCGTCACTGGACACAGCCCCAGGATGCCATCATGCAACATCAGTCAGTGACGGACAACATCTGTACGGTTATGCATCACTCAAGTGGTGCCCTCATGACCGCCCAACGCGCCATCGAGCAAGTCCTAACACTGGAGAAGTCCTACTCCGTGTTGAACGAGACTTTGAGGAAGGAAAGGGATGAGGTGAAGAAAAAGGTTGCAACTCTGGAGGTTAAGGCCAAAGCCTCATTGGATGCCGAGCAATCACCAATTGCAAGCACCGGGAGGGCCAAGGCTGAAGCTGATAGTCTTCGTGCCGAGTTGGCCAACATACAGGCATAGTTGGAAGAGGGTCAAGTATCCCGGGAGAAGGTCATGGAGTTAGAGAAAGAACTCCAAGCTACTCGAACCCAGTTGGTCGAACACAAGGCCGAGCATGCCGACTGTTACACTGCCACAGCCGTCGCTGACATTCGTGCCGAGTCTTCTGACTTCGGTTTCATTTACGCCTTTGCCGAGAATCTTCGCGCCTATCACTATGCTGTTGGTGAGAACGAAGACCCTTGGGAGGCTCTGAAGAAAGAGTTCACCGAATTTCTCACTGATCGTCCTCTCAAGAATGGCTTAGTTGTGGACATTGGAGACCTCGAGGAGATGGGTGTTGATCTGAGCACCGTGCCTCCCGGTGTTAGGATTGTTAGTGGAAGGTATCCACCCCTTCAGATCGACGCTCAAGACGATGCCATGATAGATGCTGAGGGTCTCTCCCCCTTTGAGGTTCTTCCAGGCTTGTCTCCCCCCGCAGCTGGCGACCAAGCCGTTGAGCAAGTTCAGGGAGGTGAGCAGGCGGGCGCACAGCCAGGCGAGCAGACTGGCGATCAGGCTGGCGGGCAGTAGAGTGTTGGCACTTCCTTTTGCTTTTTGCTTGTAATTTTTTGCTTCTTCGCCCTTGAAGGCGCCCTATATGTACTTTGAACTTTTCCTTCAATATTAATGAATTCGTATCTTATTTTCCATAGAACTTATTTATACTTTTTGTTGATGTTTATGTCTAAGTTAATATTGCTCATTTTGTTTATGGTGCTTCATTTGATTAGTCTTACTTTTCCTTTTGCGGAATCGCGAATTTACACCTTTTCTTAATTTTCCATCTTTTCGATGTAGGCTTATTGATTGGTAAGGACCCCCTTTTTCTGTTATGTCCTTAGGGTTGGTCTCACTATCTTGCCTTAGAATATTTTTGACTCGTAAGTCTTTTGAGCTTATAACTTGAACATTCTTTGATACACCAACTTGTTAGACTTGAGATGATCATACAAACTCTTCTTGAAAAGAAACATCTTCTTTATTAATATAATACGACTTTGTACAACTCTTGACTATATTTGAACTAAACCTGCTTGCCCCTATACATGTTGGGCAAGCAAGGTTTTTAAAGAAATTTTTACAACTCTTTACTGGTAGAACTTCTTGAGGTGTGCGGCGTTCCAAGTGTATGATGAGGGGTTGTCTTGCATATCTTCCAAGTCATGCGTCCCATTTGGCCAACTCTTTGTCACCTTGAAGGGACCTTCCAATTTCGGACCAAATACTCCTGAAGGGACTGCTAGTATTCTTCTCATAACCAAATCACCAACTTTAAATTTTCTATCTTTGACCCGCGAGTTGTAATTTTTTCTGCTTATCGTTTATAGACAGCATTTCTTAGCTCCGTCGAAGTTCACGTTTCTTCGATCAAATCTTTTTCTACTGTCATGTCATCCTCATTTGTTCCTTCGTCATATCTGACTATCCTCCATGTCCGATGCTGAACCTCTACCGGGATGACTGCTTCAACTCTGAAGGCCATGGTGAATTGTGTCTCCCTGGTACTCGTCCTATAAAACGTTCTATAAGTCCATAGCACTTCTGGCAACTCATCGGCCCAACTGCCATTTCTTTCCTCCAATTGGATCTTCAGGATGTGCTTCAAAATTTAATTTACGGCCTCGACCTACCCATTTGACTGAGGATGGTATGGGGTGGAGTAATGCTTCTTGATATCCCACAAAGCGCAGAAGTCTCTCAACTTACTCCCATCAAACTGCCTTCCGTTTTCTGTAAAGATCGACTATGACAACCCAAATCTGCATATTAAGTTCTTCCAAATGAAACTTATCATTTTTCTTGGGTTACCGTTGTTAAGGCTTCAGCTTCGGCCCACTTAGTGTAATAGTCACCGACCACCACTGTGAATTTTACTCCACCTTTTCCAGGAGGGAATGGGCCGATCAAGTCGATACCCCATTTAGCAAATGGCCATGGACTATATACTGATTTTAATTCTTGATCCGGGATATGCTTGCTCGGAGCAAACTGCTAGCACTTCAAACATCTTTTAGCATATCTGATGGCATCCTTTCGTAGCGTTGGCCAGTAGTATCCTTGCCTAATAGTCTTGTAGGCTAAGGCTTGCCCCCCGGCGTGACCTCCACATATTCCTTCATGGATTTCTTCCAACACTTTCTGTCCTTCTTCCAGGGAAAGGCATCTGAGTAACGGAAGCGAAATTCCTCTTTTGTATAATTGTCCCTCGATCATCGTGTATCTGGCAGTTTATTTTACAACTCATCGTGCTTCCCACGGATCCTCCGGCTGTTCTCCATTGGGCAAGTATTTACTGATAGGTGTGCGCCAATCATCAGTCATTTGTTGGTTGTTTACCAGTTGTTACCCCCTCTTCAACACTTAATTAATATAATCAAATGTTGAAGGATTCTTTATTTTCGTTATAACAACCTCCGAGATGCTTGCTTCTCAAGTACTTGTGACCAATCGGGCTAGTGCGTCTGCTTGTGTATTTTCCAGTCGGGGAATATGTTCAATATACACTTGTTCGAACTTGGATATTAGATTCGCCACTATCCTTTGATAAATGATCATTTGTCGATCCTTTGCTTCGTATTCACCTCGGACTTGAGATATTATAAGCTATGAATCTCTGTAAATCTGAAGTTTGGTGGCCCCTACTGCTAATGATAGTCTTAATCCGGCAATAAATGCTTCATATTCGGCTTCGTTATTGGTGGCAAGGAAGTCGAACCTTATTGCTGAGGTGAATACTTGTTTGTCGGGGCTCACTAGGACAACACCTGCGCCTGCTGCGGAACTTGTTATGGAACCGTCTACATAGAGGTGCCATGGGTATATACGTCCACTCGTCGGATCTTGAGGGTAGGTTAGCTCTACTATGAAGTCTGCTAGAGCCTGCCCTTTAATCGCTGTTCGGGAAGCGTACGTTATTCCATATTGGCTGATCTCTAGTGACCACTTTAATAATCGTCCAGCAGTATCAGGTCTATGCAGGATTTATCGCAAGGGAAAAGTCGTTAAGACTTCCACTTGGTGATCAAAGAATTAAGGCCGTACGCTCATCACCAATGCGTATGCCAACTTCTCCATTGGGGAATACCGCAGCTCTGCTTCATGTAACAGCTGGCTAACATACTATATTAGCAAGTGTGTTTTGCCTTCCGCACGTACCAAGGCTGAGCTTATGGCCACCTCTGATGCCGCCAAGTATAAATATAATTTTTCTCCCGGCTTTGGCTTTGACAGGATCTGGGGGTTACTGAGATACTCATTTATATCCTCAAACGCCCTTTGGCAGGCATCAGTCCAGACATAATTACTCTTACCGGTTCTTTTACATATGCCCTTGCCTTTGATGGACTCAAAGAACGCCCTATTCTTGTCTCTCGATCTGGATATGAATGTGTTTAAAGCCGCAAGATACCCCGTGAGTCTTTGAACAGCTGGCACATCCTTCGGTGGTCCCATCTCTAAAATACACTTGACTTGTGTGAGGTTAACTTCTATTCCTCGCTAACTCACCAGATGTCCCAAAAATTTCCCGGACTGCACCCCAAAACTACTCTTCTTTGAATTCAGCTTCTTGTTATATTGTTGGGGAATTAAACGCGGATCTATTCGAGATTTACGCTAAATACAAATTTAAGTCTACAATTAATATCATGATTTAAACATAATTAAATCAAATAATTGTATACCCAACAACAGGCTTTGCATGCAAAACATATGAACAAATAGTATCACGTAAAGCCCTAAACATGCGGAACTAAGGGATTTAGTGAATTATACCTCTTGGAGAAAAGACAGTTTCTGAGACAAAAGGCGTCCTTTGTTCCCTTGGTGAAAGGCACTTTTCTGAGAAAAAGGCGACTTGAATGAGTTTCTTGATTAACCCGAAAGGCCTTCTCAAGTATTCCCTTATCCTTATTCGTACACCCGGTGGGAGGTCACACGAATAATCACAACACAAGGAAGAAAATATTTTGTTGCCCCAATAACTGAAAATTACAAGAAAATAATGTGTGTGTTGAAGTCTTGTATCATCTCATATTTATAGTGAGAATACAAGATCTTGAATATCTAATATTTCAAATCTTGATTATCATGAATAAATATTCTAATCTTGATAATCTTGAATATCAAATATTCAATTCTTGACATTCATAATCCAAGAATTTTCGAAAAAATATAGTAGTACATATATTAATCCAATGAGATCTTGATTTTATTAGATATTCTTGTATCCAAGATACATATCTATTTTCCATAAAATCTCTCATGAAATTGATATATCATATTTTTCAAAAAACAACACTTAATGGGCCCAAAATATTTCTTTTATTATAAACACCTTGTCAATTGTTGGACATTTAATTGGGCTACTTGAGGGACCTTTAGGAGAATTAAGATTGGACCTCCTAATGGGCCTTGAATTCTAACATTGAGCCCAATGTCATTAAACCCATTAACATTAATCTCACTCCACTATAGGATTAATGTTGCACTATCCATCTTAACCCATATTACAATCATATGGCTCCCGGTCATTATTTCCCGTGTTTAAGATTCTCTTGTCCGTTAATTAATCAAGCCACTGAACGCTTTAATTAATTTAACATCTTATCCTTGGAGTAAGGACAACTCTTCTTTATCATCATACCGGAAATAAATTCCACTTGCAAGATTTAGTATGACGAACGTTTAGAGCCCACCAAGGGGACTAATCATGCAAGACACTCCAAGCACACGTTCCTCTGTATTAAATCTTAGCAACTGTCATGTTCTCAATGGCGTCACCCAAGATGCAAAGTATTGAGTCTTATTGACTCTCTACCCATAACAAATTAAAGTGCCACGCACGGATCACACACAGTCCTATTTAAGGGACAGAGGTTTAGAAATAAACGACCACTGAGGTCTAATTCTTCATCCCATAAATCAGTACGGAAGAATTACCTCTCTGTAGGTCCTCTTCAATGCATCATTATGCACTAGTGCAATCCCTTGGTCAAGATAAGCCAATCTGGGATCTACACATCAACTGTTTACCAATGGGGTGTTCAAATCCCATCTAGGTTGTGAATTTAGTACTTGTTACAAGAAACTGATAATGTGATCTTGCTGTGAGTTATCCGGGGATCACCACATTTATCTATAGTGTAACTTGTACTATTATATGAATGGATTGCAATAAATAAATAACATTCATATTTATCTAAAGCACAGTGATAAAAGATTTATTTCAGATAAAGCTCAAAGATTCAGTTTAGTTATACAAAGTAAAAGCATACTTTCTAGTATAACCCTAACATATATGTCCTCATGATGTCGAATGCTTGTTTGAGGTGCTCCAAGTGGTCTTCCTTTCTAAGGTTTTTTACCACAATGTAGTCGACATAGACCTCCATCGTGTCACCAATATGTTGGTCGAACATCTTGATGACTAGCCTTTGATACGTGGCACCTGCATTGATTAACCCGAAGGGCATTCTTTTCCAACAAAATAAGTTTTTGTTCGTGTAGAAGGTTGTATGTTCTTGGTCATCGGGATGCATTGCAATCTGGTGGTACCCTGCAAAGGTGTCCATGAATGTCATCAACTCATGTCCCGCCGAGTTGTCCACCAACTGGTCAATATGAGGTAACGGGAAGTTATCCTTGGGACACACGGCATTGAGGTCCGTGAAGTCTATACAGAGCCTCCACGTTCCGTTTGACTTCTTGACCAAGACAGGGTTTGCCACCCACTGCGGGCATAACGCCTCTTGTATGAGCTTATTATCCAGCAGCTTCTTCACTTCTCCTATTAGTACTTCATACTTGTCGGGTCCATACTTTCTTATATTCTGACGGACTGGTTTCTTTGTAGGGTCAATGTTAAGACGATGGCATGCATGTTTAATTGGTATTCCTGTCATGTCTTCATGCGACCATGCAAACACGTCAAGGTTGGCACGTAGAAACTCCTCCATCTTACTTCTGTAAGGTTCTTCCAACTCCGCCCCAATAAAAAGTTCTAAATCCTTTTTATTGGGATCTACCTGTATGGACCTCAACTCTTCGACTGGAGTGGCATGTCGCTTCTTGCCTTTCCATCGTGGGTCTTCGATGGGTCCTTCCATATACATGTCCTTCTCCATCGGGACTAGTTCGTAACCCAACCGGGGCTCGATGTCCTCTTGCTCACATGTCTGTCCTTCAGGTGCTAACTCCACATCATCATTCGCCTCGGCAACGGTTACCGGAACATCATCTTGAACCTCCGTGTGATTTTCTGTTTGTATCCCGTCTGTTGACTCTGTTGGAGTGCATCATCCACTATGAAAAATTCGCTGATAGATAGCGGGTAAAACCCGCCATTAAAAGGGTGGAAAAAACGTTGTTGAACATGGTGATATTAAAAGTGGCACCGAACAACAGCGGTTTAAAACCGCTATTATATCTAACTTTAACAGCGGTTTTTAACCGCTATCGTATCTTAAAAACCGCTATTATATCTTCTAAATTTGTTAACTCATAAAATCTAAAACAACGGTTTTATAGACATATAAGAGCGGATTTTAACCGCTATTAAAAGTACATTCAATAGCGGGTAATACCCGCTGTTGTATATTAAAACCCGCTTTTATTAGTACTTTCAAGAGCGGTTTACTTAAGATATAAGAGCGGGTATTACCCGCTATTAAAAGTAAAAAACATAGCGGGTAATAACCGCTTTCTTTTCTCAATATTTTTCCAATATTTAATTATTGCAATATTATATATTTTTTTAATAAAACTTGTAGTACGATTTTTATACTTTAATTAAAATAAAAAGAAATTTTAATATAAATAACATTAAATCTAAAAATTCAAAAGTTCATATCATTACTTGCTAATCATTGCAATAATCTTTAAAATGCATTACATCAATATAAATTCAAGTACCAATGGTGTTCAATAACTAAATTAATTAACTACTACATCATCATAATAATCAAATAGTCTTGAGCAACACGTTTGATATTCTCTTGCAGTACCATATCTCTTCTCCATTCCTTGGTTCACAACTGATGAATGAAAGTGGCTCACATTGAAG
Source organism: Prunella vulgaris (assembly GCA_026898435.1). Taxonomy (NCBI): domain Eukaryota; kingdom Viridiplantae; phylum Streptophyta; class Magnoliopsida; order Lamiales; family Lamiaceae; genus Prunella; species Prunella vulgaris. Next base: position 3,675 of record JAPKLY010002941.1, on the reverse strand, counting down.
ATCAAGCTTCACATTCAAAGAAAATGAATTATCATCAAGGAAACAAAACTTAAACCAATATACAAAAAGATAATTATTAATTATATAATTGTCAATTTGAGTAAAAAAATGCACCGCTGTCACCGATCAAAAGAAGCTTCCCGCACTTTCTACTCAACTATATATGATTGCAAGTGTAAAGCCCACTCTTCCCGCACTTCATCAATTTCCGCTTTCGAATAAGTTTTCTCCATGAACTATGAATTACAAAATACATTATTAAAGCACAAATAAATCTAATGAAAAATTATGCCTACATATAAATATTACCATTGGCTGCATCGAACATGTTTCAACTGTGCCCTCAAATTTGACAATTTGTCTCATGTAGCGAAGTACAAAAAAGCCACATTGACATGAGTCGGGTTGCTTAGGAGCCTAATTTAGGAACAAAACTCATTGTAAAACACATGGTTTGTTATAAATTATTTATGAATACTACAAATGAAAACTTTTCATACCTCAATTACATTCCAATTGATTTTATTTACTCTTTTTCCAATCGAAGAATTAAAAATGTGCAGAGCCCTTCAAAAAAAATGAGATTGTTTTAACAAAAAATAATATATCTACCTTAATAATAAGGAGAAAATAATATTAATTCAAATAATTGAACTAATATGCTTCTAAAGAGATGTAATTTTTTAAACTAATATGCTTCTAAAGAGTTACTATATAAATTATTTAGTTCACTCAACCTTATTAATATTGTAAGCATAAATTCATATATAAATTAGACATGAAAATTAATTAGAGCACAATAAAAACCATCAATAGAATCAACAACAATCATAAAATTTAACTAGAAATAATTAAATTGAAACATAAGCTCAAAATTCACAATCATCTCAACATCTAAAATTACTAAGAGTACTAACTCATCAATTTACAATTGTAAATCTTGCAAAGTAAAGGAAAATAAATTAATGAACTATTAGTTAAAATATAAAAATTAAAAAAGAGATAATTTTAGAAGATAATTTTCTTAAATTCTTAAATTTCAAAAATCTGCACAAAATTTCCAGTTTTCTCAGAAACATATCATACTGTTGGTTAGGGAACTAACTGATTAGGGTCATATTTGCATCAATTTGTGTCCATTTTGACATGAATTCTTAGAATTTTGTATGCATTTAGGGCCTTAATTGTTATCTATTTTGTTAATTGTTAATTGAGCTCCATAAAAAAATATTATTCATTTAATTAAGTTCTTTCAAGAATTTAATTAATTTTTGATAATTTAATTAATGGGTATAATTTCATGAGCCTTTTAATTTAATTTAAATCGGAAAGTTTGCAGTACACATTAGAAAAAGAGATTTGGGACCACATCAATGCCACTGCCCACTCAAGCAAATTTCAGGAGAAAAGCACTGCTCAAGCATTCACTCAACCACCGTGTCTCACACATCCACAACAACCCACTGCAATCAATACCACACACAGCCTCTGAAACACCATAACCACACACCTATATACAAAGTTTGGACTTGAAATTCATTCATCCAACAATTTTTAGTCACAAAATTGCCTAATTTTTAGTCACAAAATCGCCTAATTTTTTTATTTTTAGTCACAAAATCGCCTATCACAGGGACGCCTAATTTTAGTCACAAAATCGCAAACTGATTTGCACAGCCCACACTTGCAAAAAATAATTTTGAAACCCTAATAAAATATAATCACATTCAATTATACCTTTAGTTGACGGCAGGGGTGCGCGGAGGCAGTGGACGGCAGGGGTGCGCGGAGGCAGAGCGGAGGCAGCGCGGTGGCAGCGCGGAGGCGAGGCTGCGACTGTGTCTGATGCAGCGCACATGCGTGGGCGGCGGAGGCGAGGCTGCGACTGTGTCTGATGCAGCGCACAGGCGTGGGCGGCGCCGGCGAGGAAGGAGGGAGGCGGTGATGCCTGACCGCTGAAAATCCGCCTGGAGTACGCCGGAGAAAATGGAGAACCACGTTTCAATTTTTGGGAGGTATCGCGAAAATGAGAGGAGGAGGAAATGTGTGATGTGAATTAATTAGGGTTTGTTTTGTAATTGATATTTTAACTGATTAATTTAATAAATATTTTGGTATTGAAATTTATATACAAGACTTGTCTTTGTCCAAGTGGTTAGGGTGTGTTTTTTAACTGAGAGGTTGCAGGATCGATTCTCGGGGGGTTTATTCTTTTTCCTATTATTTAAAATGGTTAACTAATTTAATTCTATAAATATTTTGGTATTACATTTAAAACATACAAGATACTTTGTCCAAGTGGCTAACTGCGCTCAATACCTCTCCGAAGGTCAAGGGTTCGATTCCGTGCGGTAGAAATTTTTTTAGCGATTTTTAAATGTTTTAATAGCGGTTTTTAAAGTCTTTAATAGCGATTTTTAACCGCCATAATTTTAAGAAAAGATATCATTTGAATTATAGCGGTTATCATTCACCGCTATGTTTCAACTCCACATTTTGACTTACAATAGCGGTTGAACTTTTAATGGCGGGTTTTTTTACCTTTAAAAGCGGTTTTAAAATTACCCGCTATTATATCTATGCTATTAAAAGTGAAATTTGTCATAGTGATCTACCTCCATCTCTTCCTGTGTTTGATCAACTTCCATCATCTCGGTGTCGATGGAGATAGCATCTAGAATGTTAGGCTCATCTGGGGAATGTTGTGGTGCTGCATCTTCATAGACTAACACCTGAGTGACAGACTTCTTCAGGGTTAACAAACATTCCCGTGCCTTCTTCTGGTCCCCCTTAACTGTTCTTGCACCTTTCAAAGTTGGGAATTTGATAAAATAATAGTAAGTAGAACATGCAGCTTTGAATTCAGAAATAAAGGGGCGCCCGAGGAACCCATTATATGTGGATGGTTGATCTACGACTAAAAAATCTAACAACCTAGTCATCCTCCTTTCTGGGTCCTCAAGCGCTACAAGTCCTACCTACAAGCGGATTACACCTAGTGGGACGGTCACAGCTTCTCTGAATCCCACTATTTTATGATTACAGTCCTCTATGTAAGACTCGCAATCTCCTAACTGATCTAATGTCTTCATGAAGAGGATGTTTGTGTACGCTCCAGTATCCACTAGCAGTCGGTGTACTCTCGTGTTCATGATGTTTGCGCTGATAACCAAAGAGTCATTGTGTGGTGTAAGTATCCCTTCTAAATTCGCTTGTGAAAAGACCAAGTCTGCTGTAGGCTTTGTCGACGTTTTCGACCCCTGAGCCAGTCTCTTGTACCTGGTTGACTGCCCGTATCTCCGCTTTCTTTTGCTTTTTAGACGTTGGGCGACCATCAATCATTCCTCCAGCTGAACCAATCTCTTCGAGTACCAAGATTTCAGGGTTGGGCTCCTGATGTGTTGGCATTGCTGGTGGACCCCTCCGCACTTGTCTGTTTGGAGCCCTTTCCGCCTCATCACTATCTTCTTCATCTGAGACCCCTGTCTCGGCTGCCTTTATCTTTTTCCAGGAGCTTTCTTGACAAACTCCGCAAGCTTCCCGTCTTCATAGAACTTCCATAATTGTTTTAAGAGATCGCGACATTCACTGGTGAAATGCCCGATACTTTGACGATAAGCGCAATATTTATTCTGGTTTAGCTTGCTTCTATCTTGCCGGATCCTCCGGGGAGCT
>JAPKLY010002940.1:3296-21402 GCA_026898435.1 Prunella vulgaris | reverse complement strand
AGGGGCAGACTTCTTTGGATCAGTCTTTTCCTTCAGCACAGCCTTCTCACCCTTCAGCTTTTCAATCTGAGTCGCCTGACCTTTGACTTGCATAACCGTCTCCAGAGTTAGTTGCTTGGACTTTTTCCTTCCCTCGATAATGGGATCACCAGGGAAACATTGCTCCTCACACTCCTCCATCAGGTCATCCACGGAAACATCAGTTTTCCGCTTCTGAGCAGTAGACTTTGGATTTTTCAGAGCTTTCCCTTCCCCCTTTTTGGCAGCATCAAAGGGGCCTTCGTCCTTATCGACCTTCTTCTGAATGTCTCTGATCAGGATCCCCTGAGATGCCTACTGATCGGTCACCACCTGAAACTCCTTGGCCAGTTTCTCATTTGCCTCAGCTCTGAGCAGACTATCAGAGAGGTGCTCATTGAACTCCCTCCGCATGGCAGCAATCTCCTCCTTCCTTGTTGTGCTTTCAGATAGCATTGAGTTCAGGGACGTGTGCCATGCATCATCGGTAGACTTCTGACTTTCACTCCACTTAGCCAAAAGAGCAGTATCTCCTCTGTCCGCTTCTTCCCGAGCCACTGACCTGACCTGAGTCTCCTGCTCCTTTAGTGCCTCCGTGATCAGTGACTTGATCCTTTCATCCAAGCCACTGAGAGAAGTGTTGATCATTTCTTGCACTTAGTCAGTAGTGACTCCGGTTGACCGTTGTCGTTCAAGGCTCAGGAATCTTTCACCTGATTCCTTCTTAGCCTTGCCCAACTCAGCATTGAGATTTTTAATTTTCTCACGCTGACGGTCAAGCTTACTCAGGATAGTCCTCCCCATCAGTGACACTCCCACTGCGATGGTTTGGGTTTTCCTCTTCTTGGGCTTGGGCTTGGTGGCAACCTTCTTCGGGACCTCTCCTGAAGCCTCAGTAATCCCGGTCCCTGGGAGTGCGTCATCGGCCGGTGCACCTCCATCTAAGGTCGCACCTTCCCCGACTACTGGCACAAGTGCCATAGAAGGGTTGGGCAGATGGTTCTGAGGATCATTTGCCCTGACAATTTTGATGAAATCTTCCTTATTGACGGCTTGGGCATAAGTACGAAGCCTAAATCTGTCTAAGATTTTCTACTCTTCATCCCTGAGAATTTCTTCTCCGATGTCTCTGATCAGGGTAGCAACTTCAGTAATCGAGGCCTTCCTCATCATCACCAACACCCTGAGTCGGATCACTTCCTCACCATAAGTCTTCTCCAAATCAGGAAAGTTCTGATTGACAAATCTGATGGCTTGACACCTGGCGCCCATCTCAAATGGAGTTAACTTTGGTGGTTTGGACTCCTCCTCAGTTTCTTCCTCAGCCTCCTCCTGATGATCAGATTTGGATTCAGCTTCATCGGAAACAGTCTACTTCCGTCCTCGATTACTTTCCAGATCCTCATCGTGGAGCTCCTCCTGAGCCTCCACACCCACTGCTTTCTGATGCTCACCCTCACCAGCATCAGAACTCCCCTGCTCCTCCAGAGCAACTTTCACTTCACCTTCTCCTCCTTCACCTTCTTGCTCCTCCTGAGCACCATACGGTTCAGCCTGAACCTCCTCACCCAACACCTCAACTACCCTCATCACTGGGTCCTCCTGAACTGGCTCCTGAACAGGTGGAGCCTGTTCCCCCTCAACTCGAGCCACCTCCTTCTGAGGTGCCGGCTCAGTGCCCGAGGCTACTGTAGTGTCAGATGAAGGAATTTCAGCAGATGCCACAGAGGAGATGGGCACGGCAGTAAGAGTGGCAGTTGAATCAGACCACTGATCAGGACGATCTGACTCAGTGTCAGAGTCATGGAGCATCGTCTTCTTCTCCTGATGCTCCTTATAGTGATGCCCTTCACTTTTACCCTCTTGGGCCCTGACTTTGCTGGCTCCTCCTGGGCCTTCGAACTTGCTGTCTTTCCCTTACCTTTCCCTCGTGATACTTTCTTGATTTCAGTATCACACATCCTCTTGATAGTGTCAGCAGAATTCTTGAAGAGTATGTTCCTGTCTTTGAACTCTTCACATGTTTCCCTATCAACATCTCCAAGCAGATCCTGGAGCATCACTGACAGCCTGGATCCGAAATGAGGATTTCGATCCAGCTTGATTCTGTCCCCGTCCATCCTGACTTTCTTCGATTCCTGAACCAGCTTCTGAAGAAAGAACTCTTCCCAGTCTATATTTGCGTTGTCCACCACTGCAGCCAATCCCCTGATCTTTGGCTGACTGATTTACTCCATGCCTCCCATGAAGCCCATTATGCTCTGGACAACCACTTCAAACATAAGCTTGTATTCAGGCTTCAGCAGCTTCTTGTTCATGGTGCTGAAGATCTCAGTATGAATGATCAGGTACTCGTTCATGCATTCTTGCTCTCCTCCGGCCTTATATGCAGTCAGGTTAGCCAACTGATTCTCCTTAGTGGAATGAGGCAGATTGAAGGTCTTTCTGATAAGATCCCTGAGTTGGATCCTCACAGTGAAGTGCTGAACCACTTTCTTACCGTTCTTCTCCACGGATCACCTGAGTGGAATCACTGATTCCCACTCATCGTCATCATTCAGCTTCAAGTTCGTGTAGAAGGCGATAATCTGATGAGGGCAGACCTTGGCTGGCTTTCTGGAGATGAAATCATCGAGCCCAGCATTGTTCAGTGCTCCGTAGACCTGCATCAGCTCTTTGATGGTGGATCGATGGGTGAAATCCACCAACCATTCATAGGACACCTTTGATTCCACCTCGGAGATGGCATCATGGAATCTCCTAGTGTCTTCAAGGGATTGAGCAGCAGATGAAGCCATGAATGCACGGAAAAATGAGAGAAAATAGATTGCAGAAAGTTTGGGTTAGGAAAATATGAGTGCGCAAATTATGAAATGTGCACAAGACTTCCTTTTATAACCAACGATTCAGTTTTAATTGACGATTTTGATGAAAAGCCTTTTGAAATTCAATGGATTAGATGAAGGGGTATATTTGGAATAAAACTTTACCAAATTCAGTTTTCAAAGCCAATTATTTAAACTTTATGGAAAATTGTTCCCGTCCACAATCGCATTAAATGTGTGTCAGAGCATGTTTGAAATAAATACGCATTTGCATTAAATAAAAACTGAATATTGAATGAATGGCAGGGATGAGAGTTAAAAACCCTGTGATTGATGTGGTGTCAGACGTGATCAGAAATGATGCAAGCAAGTCATAATTAAAGCAAGGTTCAATAATACATACCAGTCAGTCAGAAATAGAAACCTGACTGATACCTCTGAGACTGATCAGGGTGACAAGCCCTGAGCTCTGTGTCCTGAACCTAACTCTATTCTGATCCTGAAGATCCAAATCTGATGTCTGTTCCCCCTGAAAGCCATCCATCTCTGCAACCTGATCCTGAGTTAGTCATTCCTCCTGACCACTTTGTTCAATTCTAAACTTAGGTTCATACTGAACCATCCACTCCTGGGTCAAGAAGTCCTAACTCTACTGACAACTCAACAAACCTGGTTTCAGGCAGAGCCTTAGTCAGGATGTCAGCTCTCTGCTTGTCAGTTGGGATCCTCTCCATCCTTATATCCTTCTTCTCAACATGATCTCTTATAAAGTGATGCCTGATGTCTACATGCTTACACCTGGTGTAAAACTGGGTTTTGGGATATGGCAATGACACTATTATTGTCACAATAAATTGGGACATCAGTGGCCTCAACTTGGTAGTCTCTCAGTTGTTTCTTCAACCAAAGGATTTGGGAACAACAACTGCCTGCCGCTATATACTCAGCCTCAGTAGTAGACGTTGCAACACTGGTTTGCTTCTTAGAAAACCAAGAGATCAGTTTACTCCCTAGAAACTGACATTTACCTGTAGTTGATTTTCTATCAAGCCTACAGCCTCCATAATCAGCATGAGAATAGCCAGTCAGTTCTAGGTTGTCATCAGAGGGATACCAAAGTCCTAAATTGATTGTACCCTTCAGGTATTTCAGTATCTTTTTGACACTCTCTAGATGACTTTTCTTCGGATCAGACTGATATCTTGCACAAACTCCAACTGCATAAGTGATGTCAGGTCGACTTGCAGTCAGGTACAATAAGGATCCAATCAGTGCCCTATATTCAGCCTGATTTGCTGAGGCTCCTTCTTTGTCAGGATCCAGCTTCTCATTTGTGTTCATGGGAATACGTGAGACTTATATGCTCTTAGGTTCCTGATCACTCAGGAAAGAGCAGAACATAACACTCTCACCAAAGGACAGCCTTGTCCTGACCCCCTCATTGACATCACCAATGATGTCAGCCAATGAGTGATCATCTAGCCACCGCCTCCTGCTGACGGCTGCACTGGGAGCTGCTGAAGTTCCCTCGCCTGATCCTGAAATGTTAGTCTCGACAATAATAGGCAAAGAAGTGGAACGAGCAAGAACAGGGACATTGTTTCCCCCTACAGAGTTGGACTCCGTAACTGTCTCAGGTGCAGAAGCATCATCACCGACAGTACGTACCTTAGGTTGAGTCTGTGCCTCCGTCTGAGACTCAACAGTACGTACTTTAGGTTGAGTCTGTGCCTCCGTCTGAGACTCAACATTCTCCGAGGCTGGAGCTTGCTGAAGGTTGGCTTGAGGTCCATCCTGATCATCATCATCATCATCCCATCCCTTGGGAGCACTCACAAGTTTGATCTTGAATTCAAGATTCTTCAGGCTCAGTCTTGTCACCCTTTTGGTAACCCCCTCAGTGTCAGGACTCGGAACCTATTTTCTACGCAATGATGCAGTCTCATCAAACACAACATGAGGTGTTTCTTCCACACAAAGGGTCCGACAGTTATACACCCTGAAAGCTTTGCTGACTGAGGAGTATCCTAAGAAAACTCCCTCATCAGACTTGCTATCAAAGGCTTTAAGCTGGTCTTTCCCATTGTTTAGGATAAAACACTTACACCCAAAGATATGGAAATAGGAGATGCGAGGCTTCCTTTTATTCCAAGTTTCATAAGGTGTCTGAGCATGTTGTTTGTTCAGCATAGATCGGTTCTGAGTGTAGCAAGCAGTGTTGATTGCTTCAGCTCAATACTTCTTGGGCAGTCCTGACTCAGCTAACATGGTCTTGGCAGCTTCCTTCAGGGTCCAGTTCCTTCTCTCAGCTACCCCATTCTGCTGAGGGGTCCTGGCTGTAGAAGTCTCATGAGCAATACCAAGGTCAGTACAAAAATCAGTTATAATTGAGTTAATAAACTCAGTTCCCCGACCTGATCTGATCCTGACGATGCTCTGACCCTGTTCAGTACTCAATTTCTTGAGTAACTCAGGAAGCTTGACCTGAGTCTCCTTCTTATTCAGCAAGAAAATAACCCATGTGTACCTGGAATAATCATCAACAACAACAAGGGTATATTTCCTACCATTCATGCTGACAAGAGTAATCGAACCAAAGAGATCCATGTGCAGGAGCTGAAGCACTCTGTCAGTTGAGAAGGCATCCTTCTCCTTGAATGAAGCTTTGGTTTGCTTGCCATCCTGACATGCTCCGCACACATGGTCTTTGCTAAAACTTCATTAGGTAGACCCTCTACAAGAGAAAGTCGAGAGATTTTGTTAATAATCTTAAAGTTTAAGTGACTCAAGTGTTTATGCCAGAGCCAACTGAGCTCAGAAGAGCTCTTAGCGACCAAACAAGTTTCAGGAGAGCTGCTCTTAAAGTCAGCGAAACAGACATTGCCTCTCCTGAGACCTGTAATCAGAACCTGCAGTGTAGATTTGTCCTTCACAAGACATATGTTAGATGTAAACTATACACTATATCCTCGGTCACAGAACTGACCAACCGAAAGCAGGTTATGCCTAAGACCCTCAACATAGGATACATTAAGCACTTTAACAGAACCAACAACAAGAGTACCGAATCCTCTGGTGAAACCTTTAGAGTTATCACCAAAGGTTATCTGCGGGCCTTCCTGAGCTACGTAGTCCTGAAGGAAATCACGAAATCCGGTCATGTGCCTGGAACATCCTGAGTCCAAGTACCAGTCCTTCATCAGATTTTCCTTCTTCTTCTTGTAGCCCTCAGCAGCCTCATCATCTGCCATCATGCAGAGATCATCATACTCCTCATCGGAGAAGAGTTCAGGGGACCGGCGTCCTGGGCATCAGAATATGAGGAATCCTCAGCAAGCATAGCTCTCCGGTCTGATGCCCTGAGCTCTCTCTTCGCTCTCCGATCTTCTCTCTCTCGAGCGCTGAGCTCCGGACAATCATACTGATAATGTCCGGTCTTCTTACAGTGGTAGCACTGATCTATATCAGAAATACCCTTTTTGTTAGTGTACCTTTTATCTGATGATTCCCTCTGGCTCCCTGATGATCTTTTAGGCTTGGAGCTGGATCTTCGGGGATCAGCATCATCTCTCCTCTTCTCATATCTGCGCCGCTCAGGCTCCTCTCTCTCTCTCCTGGAATCTGAACCCCTCATCTCTTCCCTCTGGGGGCTCGATCTTCTGGGGTTGGAATACATGCGATCATGAGAGTCAGTATAAAACTTCTTATACCTGCCGAAACGAGAGTTCAGCTTCTCGAATCGTCGTGCCATCAGGCTGTACTCCAGGGCTAGCTCATCCTTGCTCATATCTCTGAGTGATTTCGAGCCAGATCCAGCCTCAGGCTCAGGAGTAGCTTTAAGAGCCACGCTCTTTTCCTTTTCAGGTGTCTTCTCCTCACTCACCTCCTCACTGACAGCACCCTTCTTCTTCCTCTTATCGAGGTTGAATTCCAGAGCTTTTAACTCTGAGAATAGGTGAGAGTAAGGAATGTTTGTGAGGTCCTGAGTGTTCTTCAACAAGATCACTCCTGTGTCCCATCTTTTAGGGAGACAGATCAGGATTTTAGACGATACCTCCCTCTTGGGAAAGTTGTTCCCAAGGGTTACTAGCTCGTTCATCATCTTAATGAACCGAGGTTCCATCTAATTGTTGGATTCTCCTTCCAACATCCGAAAGGCCTCAAACTTCCTGATAGCAAGATCTCTCTTGTTCTCCTTGATCTTCTCTGAACCCTCACTCATCTCCTTCAGTGCATCCCAGATCTCCTTCGCAGTAGTCAGATGCATGAGCCTAACCGAGGTCTCGTAAGAAACGGTGTGGAGTATAATGTTCTTCGCAACATTATCCAGTCCGACTTGCTTAATCTGATCAGATGTAAGCGCGGACCTCTCCACAGGCTCATCTCCGGCAGCCAAAATAGGGACATTGCCAGCTACGGGCCAGGTGGTCTGAAGATTCCTCATAAATCTGATCGGACCATGCTTAATCACCTGGGGCATCTGATCATGGATGGAGTAGAGATGTGCAAGGACCCTGAATTTCCAATAATCATAATTATCAATAGAGAATTCAGGAAGACTGCCTTCGAGGCGTTTAGAACCGGATGCCATGAATGCAAGTTTTTAGAAACAGATCTGTTCAGTTGACCACTAAAAATTTCTCCTCAGAAACTGTTGGTAAACAAAGTCAGTGGTCTTTTAAACCACCGCTCTGATACCACTTGTTGGTCCCAAAACGAGTATAATCAGTGTATGGGGGGAATACACTGATGTCAGATTTTCCCGAATTCTAAGGAAAATCCTCTTTCAGACTTAGTCAGGAATCTCCTGAAATTTCAGTCTACTGAAGGTCCTCAGGTGCAGCAGAGATAGATCAGCAATGAACCAAATAAGCTAAGTCAGAGTTATGCTCTCAGAAGTTCAGTAGAGATAACAATCCTACTGACCGCTCAGAAGCTAGTCAGTTGGGCTACTATCTCAGTAAACTCAGTTTAGTGCGAAAGTGAGCCCTAAAGTGTTTACTCGTTTTAGTTCTGAAAACTTATCAGTTTGCTTAGTGAAAACGTGGTTAAGGCTGGTGCATAGTTTACTGATCAGGATGACAAGTCAGTCCTGATGGTTTTTCAGAAACAATGCAAGTATGCTTCAGTTTAATATGAATGACAGTTTATGATCCTGAGCAAAAAGTAAATCAGCACACAATGGTCTTTTTAACGTGGTTCAGAGATAACCAACTCCTACGTCCACGACCTGATTGAACAGGAAGCTATCCTCAAAACCCTGAGGATAGGTACTTGGGTTTTACGTGCCAATGGACACGAATAGCCAACTTCCTCTCTAAGGAACTGACCCCTGGGTGGTTTTACAAGTCCTAGTCCTTCCTACCAACCAACTCATAACCTGAGGGGTTTGGAATTCATGTTTTCCAACTATTGTGTATTGATCCCTCTATAAAATCAGTGCTAAGGATAGGATCAATACTCTAAGCAAAATACAATAGAGATTCCTACTACAACACTAGGGAAATTTAAGGTTTCAGAGTGTTGTTCAAAGTATGATTTGAGTGCTCGGAATCTTGAGAATTCTTCACTTGGAAATTTCCCGTAACCTTGAATGGGGGCAAGGCCTTCTGTATTTATAGGGAGGTTTGAAAAAGATCCGTTGGAGGAGATCCATTTCAAACCTTCCTATTTAGGATAGGTGCAGGTACTTGTTGTCCTTGTTTGACAGAGACCATACCTAGTATGGCAAAGTTTCTGATCCGCCGCCTGCACCTCTGAGAAGCATTAAATGCGCTCAGTCTCCATACATACGTGTCGCCTTCTAACTGGTCGCTTGTCCAATGGATAGTTTGTCGGCATTGACTTTGCTGAACCTCGTACATTTATAACTCTGAGTTTCTCATTCTTAACTCAGGATAAATGTTTGTCTTATGTTGGAGACTCTGACATTCTTTCTGCTTCATCAGACTTCCATTCGCACGTGTAACCTCTGGGTCTCAGGACTTACAAGTGTCAGGTTAACTGATACTAGGCCCACGTCAGGACTTATGAACATCAGGAGGACGTTCAGCCTGATCAAGGTTATACTGTGCCTTCACTGACAAAGACTCCCCTGAGCATGCTTAGTCTACTCAGTTCTGTCAGGGTCAGTGGTCTTCTTCAGGATGGCTTCTAGGCATCTTCAGGATTCTTTCTAGGTTTTTCAGGTTGCAGCTTCAGGTTGACCATCTTCAGGACGATCAACACCTTCAGGATTGGAACAGCTTTAGACTTCAGACTTCAGGGACGTCTCCATCAGTCTTTACTCCTCAACACGTTCCCCCTGAACTGAATACATGTGAATAGAAAAATCTATTCTAACATATCTAATCCTGAGCCTATCACCCTGATGAACTATACTTAGGTAATTCATCAAGGGGTTTTGGGATCTAATTAAAACACTCAGATTGTCCTAACAGTCACCACACAAGGAGATAAAATCCTGCGAAATGATAAGAAAGGATAGAATGATCCTAAAATTATCTCGAAGTGTGGGTGGTGACTTGTAAAGTTTGAAGCACTAGTAGTGCTTATCAGGGTTGGTTGGACAAATTAGAATTATTCCTAAAATGGAATAAATATCCAGTTGTGTACACTAAAATAAACTGGGTATTTGACATAGACTCCGGGCCCATTACTGAAATGTAGGGGGAGCAATGTCATAAAAATCCTCTAAACAAATATGCAATGGTGATTGCATTTTGAAAAAGTCCCGGCCGGTTAAAGATGAAATATTTAGAGAGATTACGGGTAAGGGGAATGATGTTAAAACCCACACATAAAATAGTGTTCATAGCGGTAACTCAACCATGATGACTGGAGGATCCCAAGAACTTGGCTCAATGAGACAACTAAGTTATGAAGCATTCAGTTATGCACTTGAAAAAACTCTTACAACCCATTCTCGAATCCCTTCAAGTGCAACCTTGCACCTTTTAATTCCTTCAGGTGCATAAAAACCTATTAACGTGTGGTAAGGTTAAGCTTAATAGCTTTTAATGGTTCCTATATCCTACGGGTGGGGTATTGCAGGGTACCCTTAATAAGAGATCACCTATATAAGTGTTGAAGTGAGGCCGCTTCTAACTGAGGAATTCAGTACACGCTTATGAATCCAAGATACGGTCCAGGGCCAAAATGGACAACAACGTGAGAACCAAAAGGTATCAGAGTTGTTGCTCTGTATATATCATTGTTTTGGTTTAAATAAAAAGCCGACCAGTTCAAGACATCATTTTCACTGAGTGGCAAGTAAATTCGATGGCATTTTACTAGGGAAGGTTCAAAGCCAATCGCTACCTATCCCGATGCAGTAACAGTTCATCGAAACTTTCTTAGGTGGTCACATGCATTAATTTCATTCATGTGGGGGATTGTTGGAAATATTGGTTTTGACCATATTTTAATTATACATTAAGTGACAATTTAATTATCCATTTTGCGAAAAATGGATTTAGTTGATTTATTTCTCAAAACCAAATTGATGTGAATGAGAAATTAATGTCATTTAATATGTGGATAAATACATTAATGAATGTATTTATTGTGGTAATAGTGAAGTGTTGTGTCTCTTTGAATTAAAAAGGTAACTTTTGGTGAATGATTTTTTCCTAAAGGTTGCGACTCTTTCGAAGAGTGAATTGGTGAATAGTCACACCTATTACCCGTAACCCTTGAAAATCAATAAATAGATCTCCCCCACATTGACTTTTATATACTTTGAAAAATACTTGAAATGAATTTCATTTACATACTATAAGTCTAGTGCAAGCATACTAGAAAATGTAGTGTTGCATTAGAGTTGAGTCCGAAAGTTCCGGATATTCATTTGCGATTCGCCGATAGCTTTCCCTTCGTAGTGCAACGAGCGGAAGGATCCAAAGTTATTGTATCTAGGGGACGATTGCCATGATCCGTATTGCACATGTGTACGGGGCAATAACGTCTTACGGAAAGTGAGTCTAACTCGTGCCTCGACTTTACCGTGCCAGTTGCATAAGTCATCTCCGTCTACACACCATTTATTGTTGTATTTTCCAACAAAGTTAGTATATATTTAACATAGAAATATTATTGATGAATTAGTATCAAGAATTCATTTATATCCGTAAAAAATATGCATGTTTTTTACGGATAGATACTTTTATCTTACGAACCAAATATACCCTGAAAAGTACAAAATTGTTAGAAAATTAATATATAGTATTAAAATTGATCATTTTTTAAAATGGAGGGAGTAGAGTACATCTGCAGAAGTCATTATGCAACAATTACTGCAATAGTCTGATTTTGTCCCCTTTGGTTCACATGAGACTGATTAGATATGGTTAGATTGTCGGAATTGGATTAGTTGGAAATAATATATGTTTAGGCTGTAGAATTGTTTTAGGACTAACTAAAATTGTGTTATGTTTGGTTTGCGGAATTAGTTTGAATATATATGGTTAATATAAGGTAAAAATACCTACTAGTCTAAAGTAACCACACAAACCACATTCTAATAATGCTAAAAATATAATTTACATTTGAGTATAAATTAGAGTTAATGATTATAAATTAAGTAACTAAATAAAATTTTAGTCCTCAGATTATTAGCCTAGGTAATAGGCTACTCTCAATTTGAAAATTTCATCTCTCTCCATTATATTCGAACTCCACTCACTCTCTCTCTCATAGGGTTTCTTTTTCTTCTCTCTCCCAAATTCCCATTCCTCAATTTTTTCAAATCTCACCGGCGCCGTCCTAATTGAAAAACACGCTGTTGCGCAGCCCGCGACGGCGGGGCGTCACACACAGAGGGCGATGATGTAGGTGAACGACGACCGAATCAACGCTGCTAGAGCTCTCCTCAACAAATCCCCTTCCAAGGTTCCAATTCGCACCAGAGAATCTGTCATCGCCGACCGCCGCATATTCAATTGATGACTCGATCGATACGACGATGTCTGGTTTCCAGCGCTGTACCCAGGAAGCACTGTTCTTGTGGAGGTTACACCAGGAGGATCCTGTGTAACGCCCCAGTTTTCCAAAATGCAATTTCGTCATGATGAAGATGAGGATGAGCATGATGAGTACAAGGATCTTTATGATCAATTTGATTGTGATATTGATGGTAGCAAAGGAGAAATCCTAAGTGAGATCAAAGAAGATAAATACGATTATGAAGAGATCAAATTTACTCATGCTCAAGATACCTCCGATCTTAAGAGTTTTACTAATCCTTTTTACAATTTCATTGATTATGATATTATTCCTTGCTATGATGATATAGAGTATCCTACTCATTGTGTATGCCCTAATAGGAATCTTGAAGAAGAGAAGGAAGAGGTGAAAGAAAAAAAAGAAAAGGATAAAGAAGTAGATGATTCAAGAGGAGGAGAGAAGAATGAACAAGAAGAGGAAGATGGATGTCCACTATGGGATATGAGCATAAATGGAAAAGAACAACAAGATGAAGTAGAAGATATGCTTAAGGATGAAATGAGCATTTCTAAACTCTTACACTCTTCTACTTGTGCTTTAATTGATAAAGTTGTTTATATTGATTTCGTCTTGCCTCTTGATATTATTAATTCTATGATTGAATTAAGAATCCTCTAGAATATATTTGATAGTGAGAAATGGGGGTGAATTAGGTTGAGAAGAAATGAGGAGAAAAATGTATGTGCTTACAAATATAAATTGAAAAGGAAAGTAGGGGTATGGGGTAGAAATCCTACTTGTTTCCTTGATTATAAAGCTATGAGATTAGAGTTAGATGGGAGGAATGAAAAATATCCTTGGCCATTTAGCTAACATTGGTGTCGCCCGGCTAGGGGACGTTAAATCCAAGCGCTAGATAGGAGGCAACCCATCCTTAAAATTTTCTTGCTTATTAGGTTTGCTTTGTAGTTTAGATAGTGTTATTTGTTTTGATTTGCTTTATATGAGGTAGTGTGTTCTCTTACCTTGGTTGGTGCATGTGATTTATCCTAGTTTGGGGGTGTTGCCTCTTGTTATATATGGTGATTTCTTGGTTTAGTTGAGCTTATATATGCATTGTTGGTCATTGACTCCTTGTAAATCCTATTTTCTTCACTCTTTGCCAAACTTTTAGGATCGCGATCCGAAAAAAGTTTTTCGTTCTTCAAATTTGGATTTGCATGATAATTGATGTGATTTGTGAGCTCTAGAAAGGTGTGATGAGGAGATTTCTCTTCTTACTCGGCCAAGAAGGAAATTTTCATGTAAGTGGCAAGTCACTCTCCTATTCTTAATCCCTACTCAAGGTATGTCTTTACACTTATCTCTATATGTGTTTCCATTCTTAGGTTTAGTTTGCTTAATTTTAGATTGCTATTTTGAGCTTAAGTATTGATTCTTGTTGTATTGTGCTTTAATTGGAGCATTGCATGATCTTTTCTTCACTTTTGCCAAACTTTTTAGACCCTTGGTCCAAAAAAGTTTGGGGGGTGTCTTCGTTTCGCAAATCTCATTGCAATGCTATTTTTAGGATGATTCTAGTGCTTCTATGATGTTTAGATCATGTGCCTTGCTTGTTGATTTTTGCCATGATGTTGCTAGTTTAGAGTAGTTGCATGAGATATGCTTACAATTGTGTGAATGATGTTGATAGTTCATGTTAGATGTAGTGGACTTATTACTTGATTGATGTCTTGTCTAGTTTGTTATGGATTCTATGATGCTTGATACTTTGATGATATGAGCATGTTTGATATGATATGAGTCATGATCACCCTATACCCGTGTGTTTTGAGCCTATGATGCCCGTTTCAATCTTGAACGGATGATATTCTTTGATGTGAGTTCCACACATGTACATTATACTCAAGAACTTGGCTTTGGTCTTATTTGAGGCTACACTAGACATTGAATTCCCATGATATGATTTGAGGCATTTTTTTGATCTACATTGAGTCACTTTGCCCTATGAGCCTACCTTGATATTATTATCCATTGCTCACCATTTTGTGCCTATTGACCTTTAATTTGGCTAACCACTCTTTAAGCCATTTTCCTTCCTTTTTGGAACTCTCTTGTCCCTATGATTAGTAAAGTGAAAAGAAGGAAGGAAGATTGGTGATTTGATGAAGAACTTGGTGGTCTTAGTTGAAAGAAATTCTATGCATGGATTGATGTGAAAAGAATGTTCAAAAGCAAGTGCTTGCAAGGCATGAAAAAGGTTGACATTTTGCAAAATTATGGTCAAGTTTGAATCTTGTGTTGTGAGTATGATCACAACTTGTCAAAAAGGAAAGAATGATCTTTGATAGTGTGATTTTCAAAGAGCATGAAGAGTAATTGCAAAATTGTATGAAGAGGTGAATGATCTCTACTTTGATTCCTTCTATGCTTTACTAATCATACTTAGTCACTTTTGTCCATATGTTCCTTCCCTACCAAAGAGCCAACACTACAACCTTATGAAAGTCCTCATTGATGTGTGAATGATTTGTCATTTCAAGTGGTGGAGAATGTAGACTTGAGTCAAGCTTATGGTAGTATGTGTATGTCTTGTGATGATTGAGTGAACCTAAAGACTTGAGGGTTGAGTTAAACATTTATCTTGTGAGGATCTTGACTCATTGAATTGATATCTTGCTTATTGACTCATTGTTGATGGTTGATTAGATGAGATTGCATGCTAGACTTGCTTGATATTGAGTGATACTTCCATGGAATTAGATCTTGTACTTGATGCTTAATCGATACAATTATTCCCCTATCTTATCGCTTTGTTGCTCGAGGACGAGCAACAATCTAGTTTGGGGGTGTGATTAGGGTCATAATTTCATCTTTATGCATCCATTTCTATATGGTTTTGATGTGCTTATATTCATATTTGACCCTAAAATGCTATACTTTGTGCATTTAACCCTTTTTGGCTAGAAAGTTGTGTTTTGTAGAGAAAATGAGCAAAACTGGCAAAAAATGAGCAAGTTCGTAAAAGTTCGGAAACTGTGAGTTGATCCAATGAAGGCAAATGATATACCATGTCGAAGAGTTCAAAGAGAGGGTCGCAACGGAAAAAGAATCGAGTCAATCGGAGCTCTAGAACTCAAGATATGAAAAAAAATAAGAAGTCGAGGATCGACCGAACAGGATCGTCCGACGACCAAGCCGGGTTCGTGCGAATCTCTGGTTCATTCATCAAAGGGCCGAACGAATGGCTTGCACGAATGCATTCGTGCGGCCACCAGTGTGGGATAGTGCGGATGTCAGGATTTTCTCAATTTCGAGGGCTGTTTCGTCTTTTCGCGCGTTTAATGAAGGGCACTTTGGACTAAACATTGTGGGCACTATAAATACCTCAAGGATCAGATTTTCAAGGAGAATTCCATCATAATTCCAAGTTCTTAGATTAGTTAAGAGAGAGAATTTGGTAGTTACTTAGTGGGTTCTTAGTTAGGTTCAATCTTCTTTCTTTCATAACTTTTGATCCATCCGTTGGATTTTAGATCCGTTTGTTCCTACATACTCATTGTGATTAGAGCTTTATACCTGTGGTTCAATTTTGTATTCTGAGCTTTGGATAAAGACTTGGCATTTGGAGGTTTGTTGCTTATATTTCTATTCACCTACATACGGTAAGATTTCCTTTAATTCTCTTGGTTTAGTTAATATTCATGATGATTAGAATGTTAATTGTTGATTTTCAATTCCTATTAGCCATAGGCTAATACCTTGTTGCATGGTTGTAAGAATACTATGGTGAATTTAGTCTCTTGTAAATCCTATGCATGAATTAGTGATCTTGTTGAATTAGTTCTCTTATTAATGACTTGTATGAATGCTTGGGATGTTTGATTGGAATGTATGGCTTATATGGTTAGCCATGAAGTGAGAATTGAGCTATAAGAACCTTATGCATACCAAGTGTTTGTTGTTTGGCTTGCATGACCAATGAGAATTGCATATTAGTCTAGACCTCTTAATTGGAGTGTTGGAGGTTGTAGAGAGATCTAGACATCCAATAGAGCCCTTACCTTGTGTTGTAGAGAGATCTAGACACTAGTTGACTTGACTAAGACACCAAGAGACCTTTTGCATGCTAGGATGTTTAGGACACTAAAGGAACCATAGTAGATATCTTCCATGCACTCACACCACTTTTGCTCAATTCCTTGAGGTGATATCTAGATTTACTTTGCTTTGTTGAAGTAGATAGAAATCATGATCCTTTTCTTGCTTTCCTAGCTATTAGCCTTTTGTAGACATTCAATGCTTGCTTGATATCGCATCGTTTCCCTGTGTTCGATATTTAACTTAATTAACTTGCCACGACAATAACGACCACATACACTTGCGTGGAAATCATACATGATTTAGCAAACACCTAGGCGTCGCACTCGAGAGTTAGCGCCCATCCTATTGCAAAACTTTAAGTCACCAGAGCAAGTGTATGCTTTTATCCACCAACTCAGGAGAAAATAGCGAGAGTTGATGCATGCCGAGCCATCGATATCTTCTCCACCAAGGAGATACGACCTCCTCAAATGACTAATTCACCTATAGGGAAAGCAACCAATCAACTACGAATCCAGTGATGGTCAGGCTCGCTCCGTCTTCTGTCGCCTAGATTCAAGCCATAGGAGATCTCCCTCGTGGTTAGAAGGACTGAAGGTGTCGGATGATTCCTCTATGCATGTTTTACTAATAAGATACTCAAAGTAACCCACCATGAGAATCGTCTCGCCCGAATTACAATGTGGCAACTCAGTCAGACGCGATTGGAGCTATGCCCAGAGCGATCTGCTCAGACATGATCAGCCTCACATATCGGCTCATGAATGGTTGGGCCCGGAGTATACTCCCAAATACGCACTTGATGATCCTATAGTCCACGTAATGGAGCACTCAGCTGCACCCAGCGGCCCAAACTTACTGCTTCTAGCCCTGCAAAAGAGGCTTTATGGGGTTGAGAGCAAGATGGACGCCAAGGGGGGTTACATGAAGCGCCTGACTACAGATAATGAACCCTTGTCCCTAGAGCTTAAGGCTTCCCCCGTCTAGCCTAAGATTGCTTCGTTTCAGGTACCCTTTTATGAAGAAAAAACAGATCCTAAAACTCAGCTCTCAAAATACAGGATTTACATGTCAGCATGAGGGACATTTGATGCCACGAAATGGAGATAATTCACCCTGAATCTGGGAGAATTAGCTCAAAAGTGGTACATGAATCTTTCATCACCATCAATCCATAGTTTCTTCGAACTTGGGGAGAAATTTTTGTCGTACTTTGCGGCCAAGATCAACAAGCCAGAAAGCTACCACAATTAATGAGATCATCTTGGGAGGTTTCATCAACCAGTTGGCACACTCCTCAACAATGTAATGTGGTATCTTTCTGGTTGATGAAACCGATGAACTTTGTCGTACTTTGCGGCCACAATTTTTTGTCGTACTTTGCGGCCAAGATCAGAAAGCCAGAAAGAGTTTGCCAACTGGTTGATGAAACCGATGAACAATACATCAACCGAATTAATGAGATCATCTTGGGAGGTGAGTCTGTTAGTGATGAACAAGCCCTCCACTCGATCCTGGGGGAATTCATGGTGGGACTCGCCCATCTTTTGTAGTCTGACTAAAGACCTCCCAGCCACCTACACTGAATGCAGAAGGTGCACAACTGATTAGGGTCATAATTGCATGTTTTTGCATCCATTTCTGTATGGTTTTGATGTTCATATTTGACCCTAATTTGGTATAAATTGTGCTATTGACCCTTTTTGGCTAGAAAGTTGTGTTTATAGGTGAAAATGAGCAAAACGAGGAAGAAACGAGCAAGTTTGAGAAAAGTCCAGAAATTGTAAGTTGATCTAATGAAGAAAAATGATGTACCATTTCAAAGAGTTTGAAGAGAGGGTCACAACGCAAAAAGAATTGAGTCAATCGTAGCTCTAGAACTCAAGATATGAAGAAAACGAGAAAGTCGAGGATCGATCGGACAAGTCGAGGCCGAGCTCGAGCACAGCCAGGCCAGACTCGTGTGACCACTAGCCCGTATTCGTGCGATGAACCTCTGGTTCGAGCAACAACGAACCGCACGAGTGCTCACACGAGCCAGACTCATGCGGCCACATGCTTGGACTCGTGCGATGGTTCGGCAAGCCACATTTTTAGGGGTATTCTCGTCTTATCACGCGTTTAATGAGGGGCATTTTGGACCAAGCATTGTGAGCACTATAAATACTTTAAGGATCAGATTCTCAAGGGGGATCCAAGTCACATTAGTTCATAAT
>JAPKLY010002939.1:410-21403 GCA_026898435.1 Prunella vulgaris | reverse complement strand
TCCTTACTTTCACTACAAGAATAAATGGATACGACAACAGTGAAAACCCGTTGTCTTTCTATAAAAAATGCCGTTATAGAAGCTCCTGTTGTAGTAAGTATCAAGTTTAGACAACGGTTAATGGACCGTTGTCATTTCTTTGTTACTACAACGGTTATTAACTGTTGTCTATACATATGAAATATGTTCTTGTAGTGTCACGCCCTAATTTTCAAAAAAACATTTCATTTCAGCGGAAGTCTTACTTTTAATTAATAATTTGGAAAAAACATCTTTTAGAACGTGAACCCTCATGCTTGGAATAAAATTTCTATTCTTTTAAAGACCCTTTAGAACTAAATCAAAGTAAAATATTTTTAATAAAGTAACCCTTAACTTAAATACATAGCTCAATCAATACAATCATAATATCATGAAATATCATCTCAAATATAATTAACATAATTCACATGTGAAACTAACTTAATCTAATATCATACAACATATAAGACATCAATCAAATCATGCCATAATTCATAAATATTCATGGAACAGCAGCTGGTGTGTTACTTTTGAAAATAGGTCGGGGTGTATTCATCAAAACTGGGTGTGTACGAAAACAACCCACTAACTAATACAAAATCCTTTTGTTGACACTACAGATTTAATTGATTTGGAATCATCGGGTTTTCCTTTCACATGGTCCACTCGCCGTAGTAATAGGGGTTTGATTTCTGCGAAATTGGATCGAGCCCTTGCCTCACGCTCTTTTATTGGTTTGTGGCATAGTTTGCATCTTGAGACCCTACAGCGTCACTCTTCGGACCATCATCCCTTACTCCTCTCTGCGACTACAGTTGCTGATTGTCCTCCTAGGCTTTTCCGCTTTCAGGCGATGTGGCTGCAACATGTTGATTTTGAGGTTTTTGCTCAGCTTTGCTGGAATTCCAGTCCCTCAAATCCAAATCCTATTCTTAACTTGGTTGGGAAACTCAAAAGGTTGAAACAGAAACTAAAAATCTGGAATCGTGAAGTTTTCAAGAATGTTTTTTCTGAAATTGCGGATGCTTCCGCTAAACTGGTAAGTGTGCAGCAGGATATTTATTGCAATGGAGACTCGGATGCCCGATTTGGTGAGGAGGTTGATTGCCATGTCCGTTTGAATGGTCTTCTTCGTCGGGAACGAGAATTTTATTCTCAGCGTTTTCACCTCCAATGGCTCACTGATGGGGACCGTAATTCCACATTTTTCCACCTACTACAGCGCATCAGATACAGAGATAATGACCTGGGGGAATTACTGGTTAACGGGCACCTGACGTCGGACAAGGCCATCATTGCCTCGCATGCTATTTCTTTCTATGAGCGTCTGTTTGCTAAAAATAGCCCGCAATTATCAGATTTCTCTATCTTAAGTATCTTACCTTTCCAGGTGGTTTCGGATAGCCATAATGCTTCCCTCTTACTTTGTCCCTCCTTGGAAGAGGTGCGTTCTGCTGTTTTTGTTTTGGATGAAGGCAGCTCACCAGGTCCGGATGGTTTTCCTGGTATTTTCTTTCGTCGGTGTTGGGAATTGTTTAAGACTGATTTACATTTGGCTGTGGCACACTTCTTTAGTGCAGCCTCAATCCCTACCGGGGTTAACTCCAGTTTCGTCATCCTTATAAAGAAGTTTGTAGGTGCAGTTCGTATTGAGGACTTCCGTCCCATTGTGCTAAGTAACTTTGTCTTCAAGGTCTTTACTAAGATTGTTGCCACTCGTCTGGGATCGTTCATAGGTGAGTACCTTTCTCCTTATCAGTATGGTTTTGTTCCGGGGAAGCGTATTCACACGTGCGTGGCCTTAGCTTCTGAAACTTTAAATGGTATGCATTCGAGGGGGTTGGCTCCACGTATGGCGGTCAAAATTGATATAAAAAAGGCCTTTGACACGATCGACTGGGACTTCCTTCTGGCGGTCTTGACTCGCATGGGGTTTAGTGTTGAGTTTCGGGCCATTGTCAAGGCTGTTCTTTCCTCCGCCCGTCTCTCTATCCTTGTGGGAGGGGTCGCTAAGGGTTATTTTGCGTGTTCTAGGGGGGTTCGACAGGGTGACCCACTTTCTCCTCTACTATTTTGTCTAGCTGAGGAGGCTTTGGGGCGTTGGTTGGATTGGGGTTTCCGGGTTGGATGCTTGCAATCTTTCAGGCGTGCTCCTCCTTATTTATTATATGCAGACGACATTATGGTCTTTCTTGGTGAAAATGAGAACTGTATATCTGGTCTTCATTATATCCTTTGCTCTTATGGTACTCTCTCGGGGCAGCACTATAATCCAGACAAATCTCGTGTTTTCTTTAGTCCACGAGTTAATACGTCTCTTAGAAGGTGGATGAAGCGGGTGACAGGCATTGACTGTGGCACCCTGCCTTTCACCTATCTCGGTGTGCCTATTTTTCTGGCGCTCCAAAGCGCGCTCATCTGCAGGCGGTGGCTGATTCCATCATTGCTAAATTCTCTCGCTGGAAAGGGTCTTCACTATCATTGGCGGGTAGATGCTGCCTTGTTAACTCGGTAATTGTGGCATCTTTAGTTCATACGATGATGCTTTACAAATGGCCAGCTTCCCTGGTCAAGAAGATTGAAGATGCCATGAGGAATTTTATTTGGACGGGTTCCACCTTCTCTCGAAACTCATCTTGTTCGGTCTCTTGGAGGAAATGCTGCTCCCCTCTTTCGGAGGGAGGTTTGGGAATTCGCTCTTTGCGCCTCGCCAATGCCTCTTTCACGTTTAAGCTTGCTTGGGATGTTTTTCAAGCCAGAACTTCTGATGTGCAGCTGCTTCATAACAAGTTCTTTGTGGATCGGCTGCTGCGTCGACATCATTTTCCATCTTCAATTTGGCCTGGCATCAAAAGGCATTTGCCACACATTTCAGCTGGGGCTCGATGGATTGTTGGTCGGGCTTCTAATGTTAAATTTTGGCATGAGAATTGGCTAGGTTACATTCTGGTAGACGTCTTGGATATTCCTCCTCATGTGGCTGATTCTTTGGAGGGCAGGGTGGGCGATTTCTTTTATGATGATTGTTGGCATTTGGATATCGCCTTTGCTCTTTCCTATCCTGACGTAGTAGAGGATATCTTGGAGGTTATTGTTTCAGCGGAGGATTGTGTTGTTTGGGGGAACTCGGTGTCGGGCGAACTCACATCTAGGCTTGCATATGATCGTTTGCGGAGTGCTGTTCCTACTGCCCTTCCTTTTGAGTGGATTTGGCAGCCCTATGTTCCGCCTTGTAGATCCACTTTGGTGTGGCGGGCTATGAATGGGAAGATTCCTACGTTAGATTGGTTGCCTCTCTTTAGGATTGCAGGTCCAAATATTTTCCATTTATGTATGAATGATTCGGAGAGTCTATCTCATATTTTTCTGAGTTGTGGTTTCACTCGGCAAGTGTGGGATGTTTTGGCTCAGATTTTTTGTGTTAATTTCCCTTTGCATGAGGGTTTTCCTTTTTTGGCATTTCACCGCAAATAGGGAGATTATGGCAACTTACATTTATTACGGCTATTTGGGGAATTTGGAGAATGCGTAATCTCCGGGTTCATGAGGGGGTTGGCATTTCACCGAGAAGTTGTATTGCATTGATTTTGGCTCATGTTAGGGATTTGGCGGGCACTATTGGAGGCTGCTCTTTTGGATCGGTGGATGAGCTGCTCATTGTCCGGCAGCTTGGTACGTCGCTACATCCGAGAGCTGCCCTAAAAGTGATTCATGGACGGTGGCAGCCTCCTCCCTCTGGTTGGGTTAAGGTGAATGTGGATGCGAGTTTACGCTCCCCTCCTAACTTTGGCTGTGCTGGAATTGTTTTCCGCAATCCACGTGGTTTCTTCATGTTGGCTGGGACGTATAAGGTAGGCTGGGGCTGGCCTCTTGAGGCTGAACTCAATGCTATTCTACTGGCAGTGGAATTGGCTCATGCGAAGGGTTGGCGTAACCTTTGGGTTGAATCGGATTCAACTCTTGCTGTTAAAACTATGCGCCGTGAATTAGGCATCATTCCGTGGAGGGTGAGGCCTCGATGGGACCTGGTTACAGGACTTATGGAGTCTATGTCTGTCCGTTTCTCTCACATTTATCGTGAAGGTAATACAGTTGCAGATGCTTTAGCTAGTAGACGGGTCCCAGGTATTTGGGAGTGTCGATGTCCTGATTTCATTGGTCACTTATTATTCATGGACATGCATGCAAATTTTACAAGAGTAATGTCTTAATTTATCCTGTTTTAGGTTACTCCTGGGATATGTTCTGCTCTGTTGGGGTGAGGAGAGTTTCATTTGATTATAACTTTTATATGTTGCTCTGTTGTGCTGGACTGGGGGTGTAGATTGGGGCTGGAGCTTGTTTGTGTTTTTTGGGGAAGATGTTTTTGCTTGTTGGGGTCCTCCTCTTTGCTGTCTATTTTCCCATCAGCAGGGAATTTGTCTATTCCTTACTTTGGAATTTGGCTGCCATTTTGCTGGTATTGATTTTGGATGATCTGGATGTGGCTATATGGGTTGCTATATTTGGTATTTGAGGCCCTTTGATTGAAGTTGTCCCTTGTTAGCAGCTGGTGTTAATGTGCTGCTGTTTTTGGGTGTTTCTATTAGTTTATTGAGCTGTTTTTTGCTGCTGTTTTTTGCTTAATGTGCTGCTGGTTTTTTTTGGATGTTCTTTTCGGTCATTCTGCGAGGGCATGCTGCTGATTTCTGCTTATTGTGCTGCTGAATTTGGGTGATCTTCTTAGTACAAGGGCCGTTGGTTTGGCCGGCTTGCGGATTGGGGAAGTATTGCTGGTTCGCTGATATTGGTTATCAGCTGTTTGTGTGTTTTTGCTTCCTGGTCAGGCTGCTGGACTGCGGCCGTTGCTGTGTTGTGCTGGCAGGGATGTTACATCAGCTGCTGGATTTTGGTGGCTACAAATCTGTTGCTGCTATACTGCTGGTTTTGAAGGCCTTTTTGGTTGTACCTTTTATTCTTGTTGCGCATTCTACGGTTCCGGTTTTGAAGGATTTTTCTCCTGGACTAATTTTTTAATTTTTAATTTTTTATTTTTTACCTATGGGATGACTCCAATTTATTTGGTGCTCTTTTTCCCTCCATCCGGTTTTTCCACAAGGGTGGTTTTTCGGCGAGGTTTTTAACGAGACCATGATAAATTGTTTTTGATCCCGCCTCCCGGGTTGTGGGACTTCTTCTGTTTCTTTTTTCTTTTTCCCTTTATCAATAAAAATTTAATTGTCTAACACTCTTATCTTGTCATGCAAATTTATAACCTCTAAATACTTAAATAAATCATATAATACATATTAAAAGGAATTACCAAGAAAGCTCCACTTATCTCACATAAAATGATGTCGTAGTAAGTTAAAGGACTATAACGAACCCTAGACTTCTACTATGAATAAATTCGTGAAATTAGGCTAACATACATAATATTTTAATTACTCAAAAAATATCATATAGCAATAAGACAATTATTCATGCGTCCATCTCTAATAATCTAAAATCACAGTTTCATAAACATTCAAAGATTTCATACTTTCAGCAGTGCGTCATCAACAAAATAAATCAATTAAAAATACTTAAGCTACTGGAAAAATTCCACAAAAATTCATATTGGTTACTGACTTCATATAATATTTATCTATAATTTTTACCAAATTTTATCCATTACTAATTTTTATCAAAAATTCGCGAGATTCGGAAATCCCCACAACCTGCCACATATTTTTCAAAAATTCATAACTAATTCGTTCTAACTCCAAATAAGATGATTCAAGATGAGTTGGAAAGCTAAATAAAAATTGTAACTGAATATTAAATTTAATTTATGAAATCCTTAAATCACGAAACCGTAAAATCCCTTAAAACTTACTGGAAAATAGAAACACATCAAATCCTACACATGCAAAAATACTAAAACTCATATTAATGACTTCATAATATTTAATTAAAATATATATCTAACATGCATCCTAATTCATTTTTCATGACTCATCAACCCAATCAAATAAGCATAATATTCAATGAAAACTCATATTGTGATTAACTAAAATCCATATACATCATATTAGAAATCAAGAAAAACTAATTAGATCACTTACGTGTCCATGCACTTAATCAAATCATAAGCATGCAATCGTTCCAACTTTTGGAAAAAGACATAGTACCGAAACATAATTAATACTTGCAAACATAAAAATATAAAGCCCACTTGATATTTATTAAATCTTCATCCTTTATCTTATTTTACTCGCATCACATCCACCCTCCTCCGCATCGCCAATCTCGTAGCCTTTACTCCTGAAAATCTGAAATATTTATTCGGTGAAGGGGTGAGTAATTATAAAATAATCACTCCGTGGAGATAGTTAGTTCGAAGTCTAAATATAATGGACATGTAAACGTGAAAACATACCAATCATTCTAAATCTTTGATACGACTTAAGCGTATCTCTTTTGACACTACATAAGAGCATCCATTCTTTGATACCACATAAGGATATCCATTAACTTGGCACTACTTAAGAGCACCCATTGGTTGATACTACATAAGAGTATCCATTCTTTTAGCACATAAACACATAAACACATCAAACATAGTATTTAAAAATCGAACTAGAGTTACCACTTTTCACTGTTTAAACCCCCACCTTTGATTGTCTTGAAAATTAAGAGATGTGTGTACGTCGGCTTGCTATAACCTTGCGTTGAACCTCTACTTCTCTTCCTCAAAGATGATTGCTCACGGAAATACTCTACTCTATCATATAAGTGTCGTACATGGGGACTATGAAGGCTGCCAAATTTTTATGTCTAAAGGGGAATGGGGTTCTCGATCATTACCTATATATATAGACTAAGAAATTGTGTAGGGCATTGCTATGGGCTTGGCCGAAACTTATGGCTGAAAAGGAAATTAATTATTGGCCCATAATCTTGAGGATTTTCTTTGTACCAACTTGAAATCTTGTTTCCAAAAATAATAAATCCTTACCAACTCTTATTCTCTTGATACTTAGTCTCCAAGTAAGTATTTTCTTGCATAAGAAAATATGACTATTTTCCATAAATAATAAAGGTACTACTAATTCTATTTCTTGGTATTAAATCTCACAAAATATCTTCTCTTAAGGAAGGCCTAATATTTCGAATTTAATAATTAAAACCCAAATAAAATTAATCCTTTTCTTAATTTAAATCCTCATAAATCTAATCCCAAAAGATTAATTCCTCAACTACTACTTTACCCTTAAAGAAGTAATACTTAGTGAAATAATATTCTTAGTGGACTAATACTTAAACATTAAATACCAGAAAATATTACTCCTATTCCTTAAAATATTAAAGTCTTAATCTAGAAGTCCAAAAGTAATACTGATCGGATCAACTAATACCAAGCAAGAAAACAGAATAAAACTCAAGCTTAAGAACTTAAAGGACTAACTCTCTAAAAATATGTAGGCACAAACAGCACTCTTCACAAGGTGACCGACTACTTCTTCTAGTGGAATAAGTCTACCCTTAACATGCCGCATCAGCTTAATTATCCTCTAAGTAAAAATCTTCTAGAGAAATCTAATGCTACTTCTCCTTAATAAAAGTGCTAATCCTTATTCTTGCCAATATCACTTATCTCAAAAAAATAAATCTTATAATAAATAAATTAATCACAATTAAATCCAAATTCAAATCTAAATCCTCAATTATTCACCAACTATCCGTGAATAATCCTTCGGAATAATTCAGAAACTTGCGGCTGAAACTAATCCAATAATCATTTAAGAATATCAAATCTTAACAATTCTAACCTCACTATTAATAATAAATATCAATTCCTGATAATTCCAATATTAAAACCTTAACTTAGTAACTGAATTAATCCTCAAATAAACTAACTCAACTTAAAACTTCACAATTATTCCCAAAGATACACTAAATATTCTTCAAGTGATTTAAGAGATTTAATCTCAAAATATCCAATAAATAAATATCAAATATCATCTCTTGTCTCCCCAAATAAACATATCCTAGATACTTATAATATCACTCTTGTCCATAAATAATAATACTCCTAACTTTTGCAAGTAACATTTAACACCTAGCAATAAAATCTCAACTTAATTCCTTACATATCCAACACATATAGTCTAACTTTGCAACATGAACTTTTATCCCTTGAGAGTAATACCTTAAAGTCCTAACATTATTCCTTCGCTTAAAATCCAAATATTTGATTAATAAAATAATTCCGATAATAATCTCTTGATATTGATTTCAAGAAAATCTAAACCTTGAATATTTTCTTGATCTATAACCTTTCATATAACCCAATCAGGATCCCAAAAGTTCATTCCTAATTCCTTGATCTTAATCTTTAATCGCATATCCTAGTCAAGATCCCATATAATTCCATTCTCACCTCTAAAATAACAAACTCACTAATACCCTTAATAAATTGGTATTTAATAAATCGTAATATACTAAACCCAATTTGAATTATAACACTTAATAACCAATCAAGCTAAATCTTCTTAATCCTTATTAAATACTTAATTGGATCATATCTTAATTTGGCTCTCTAACTTTTAATTCACATACTAAAGCCCAAAATAAATTATCAAGAACTTAATCTTAATTCCCAAATACTCAAATCAACTTTACTAACTTAATCATCAGTAAATTAATACTTAAGGCTCGTGAAAAATCTAAAGAACTAAAGCACAATATTTAATCTTACGCGCAAATTAACTTTAAAACCTAAAATGATGACTTATAAACTATAACTTGAATCCAATTATGCTGGGCGTTACATGTAGCATGTTCATATCCTTATTTGTGACTATAGACAACGGTTGTGAGCCGTTGCCTTTGTGAAATAAAAAATAATAATTTCGTTGGTCAGACCCGCGGGCTGAAGCGATCCGGTCCGACCCGCACGAATATCAGCCTCCCTTTGCGTGAGAGGGGGTTTGAACCCGTGACCTCTCGTATATGTGAATGAGTGTCTTGCCATTTGGACAAGTGATATTTCATGTTCAATATTTCATTATAAATATATATATACGATATATACTTTTTATTTTAACTAAGTGTTATGTATTTATTTTATTTTATATTATGTAACTATACTAATCTAAAATTATATATTTTAATTATGTAATACTTGTATATTTAGTTTTAATAAAATTATAATATATATATGTAATTATATATTTCTAAATTAATTCAAATCATTATAAACATTAATTCCAATAATTCTATTAATTCAAAAGATTGATTGAAATTATCATTTTAATTTAAAATATTAAATAGTTTAAATCACACTAATAATTAGTAGGTGCCTAATCATTCGAATAATTCAAAATATAGTAAAAAGTTATAGAAATTTGCATGAAAATATTTTTTTTTCAAAATAATAAGAAAATGTAATTGAATTGTGTTAAATTTCTTTTTTTGTTATTTTATTTCTAAATTATAAAAGTGTCATTTCAAAATAATATAAAGTGCTAGTTTTAATTAGTTAAAAGTGTTAATTATAAAAATCATCAAGTAATATATGTTACTACAACGGTCATACACTATATATTATAGTACATAGTTTTATACAACACCATTTCATGAAAATATAAAACATTTTACAACGCCGCTTTTATAGTGATATACAACAGTTGCATACTCGTTGTCTTTCAGTAATTTATTCCTTAAAAACATTGATATACAATGTATATATACAACGGTTCAAAAACTGTTGTAATAACATACTTTTTTACAACACCGTATTTTGCGAATAGACAACGGTTTGATTACCGTTGTCTTTAAGTAATTTTTCTTGAAAACAAAGATATACAACACGAATATACAATGGTTCAAAAACCGTTGTAGAAACATACTCTTTAACAACGCCGCTTTTGTAGTATGACAACAGTTTGATAATCGTTGTCTTTCAATAATTTTTCTTAAAAACACAAATATACAACGGGTCAAAAACCGTTGTAGTAAAGTACCTTTTTACAACGCCGCTTTTTGAGATTAGACAATGGTTCACCAAAACCGTTGTCTAACATCATATTCCATCAATAAAAGACAACGGTTATACTTTACGCAACATATTTTTAACTTTAGACAATAGTTTTTAGCAAAACCATTGTCTTTCTGGTGTAGTAAAACATCATTTTTCTTGTAGTGTTTCTGAGAAATTATAGCATCAGACACCCTTTTCACTTGCTTTATTATTTCAGCTTCAATACCCTTGAATGAATCTTCCAAATCCTGTAACATTGATACAACTTCTTTTAGTGTCATCTTGGGAATTGTATCACTATCTTCTTCTTCAGATTCTGCTTCCCTAGTCACCAATTCCTTTCCTTTTACAATTTTCTGAGCTTTAGAAGTCATAAGCTCTACAGCTGTAGAGTCTTCAGTAGTGGCCTTCCTCTTGCTAGGAGTTAAGACAAGATCTATCTTTTCAGTTGAGAAATCGGCCATACAGTCATCTTTATTCTCTCTTTCCAAGGCTGACAAACTCTGCAGGGGAGGTGTACCTTGCTGATAAATCTCTTCAAGTGTAAATATTGCATGGGGAGGTTGATTGAAAATACTTGTGATAGGATTAGAGAAATCCTTTGCACTCTCATCAATCTCTTTAGAGGTATCCTCAATAATCTGCACATCAGCTTGAGCCTCTTGAGTGGGTTGAACTTCAATATGTGCAGTTTGAGCTTGAGCCCCACCCATTGGTGCATCATCATCATTACCTTCATCATCATCAGGCTTGTCCTTGGGCTCTTTGCAAGGTGATGCAACCTTATGTGCCTCTTTCTCTTTCTCTGGGTCAGGTGGTTCAAGATTTGTCTCATCAACATTTACAATTTGATCTGCAGCACTAGCTCCTGCAGACTCCAACAAAATTGCTCCTTCAGCCAAAGTAGTTAAGCCTTCTGCTTCAACTACTTGATGACTTCCTTCACTAATTCTTTGTGGAATTTCCTCTTCACTTTCTGAACTTACTACCTCATAGTTAGCCTCAGGAAATTCAGCTTCTGGATCTCTCTCAGATCCCATTGCAACTCTCAAAGCTGCAGTGGTTGACTTTGTAATCTTTTGTTTTTCTGAAACTTCAGCAACTACTTGCTTTTGTTTCCTTTATTTTTCCTCAGTTTCTCAGCAAGAAACTCATCAAGAAAGTTGGGTTTCATCAACTTATTTACATCATCACAATTTGTCCAGTCAACAACCCACTGGAATAAATTCCTCTCTTCAACCGTCAACTTCTCCAGTTCTTCCCTTACAAGCTTCCAGTCATCAAATTTATGTCTCTCCTCTTCAAAACCATCCACTCTTTCAACTGGAACAACTGGGAGTTGTTCAGGTTGAACATCAGGAGCTTCAGTGACTTGAACTTCAGGAATTTCTTCCCCAGGCTGTATGTTTGCCAAGTCTACAGCTGTAGACTTGTCAGTTTCTTCTTTTGTAGCTTTCCTTGAGTGATGTTTCTTTTGTCTTCTTTCTCTATCAATCTCATTTCAGATTCACTAGGTTCATCCACCAATAGTAGTTACCTCCTTACATCTTTCTTTTTCCTCTCATAGTGCTTCAGAGGACTTGCAATTGTACTCTTCTTTGTATCAGATTTGTTCTTCTTCCTTTTCTTAGACTTTGGAGCCAAAGGAGCATCCACAGCTCCTCTCTTGAAGTTGGCTTTTCTAACAATACGATGAACAAGGATAGGTTGTCCATCATGACCATTAAACAAGGAAAATCCTACCTCTTTAAGAATATAATTCAAGAATAAGCCAAAGCCTTTGTTCTTGCCAGCTTTCACAACATCATTACCAATATTTCTAAGTAATAACTCACCAATATCAATCTTAACTTATTTATCAATTGCTATCATTAAATCCACATAAGTATAGTACCAGTATCATGAGCTCCAGTTCTACATAAAAGACATTTATCTATAACTTCATAGAGATATACATACCCAACTGCAAGGTCATTTTTCTTGAATGTCCTCTTCCTATTCTCAGGAAACGGCTTCTTTGCAGTGAACTTCCTCCAATATTTTTTGTCTTCATCAGCAAAGTTGAGGTTGTCATACGAATCACCTCCATTCCTTAAATGTAATGCTCTGCAAGTGTCTTCAGCTGTGATATTAACACATCTTCCTTGCATCTTCACAGTGAGTGTTTTCCTCTCCACATTTGCGTCAGCATTCTTGTAGAACTCGTGGATATGAGTAAGACAATAATGAATCCCTTGATTCACAATATGTCTGACTACACTTTCCATCGCATCAGTGGGGTGCCTCTTTTGGATTTCCTCAAAGTCGAACACGGCACCAAATATTACTTCCATTGCCATGGTTGGATGATTTCAGAGGGTGGGGGATGGGGAGTGTTTTTGTTTCAGAGGGTTCGAATGTGTAAAGTAAGATATAAGAGGATGAAGAGTCCTTTAAATACCTTTCCTTAAACAAACATTCAAGATAATGAGGGGTATAACTGTCTTTGACCTAAAATTTATGAGTTTTTAAATTTCGAACCAAAACTTATAATTAAGTATGTCCAAAATATAACTCACGTAGAATTTAAATCCATTTAAAATGTTACACAAATTCAAATATTTTATTAATTAAAATGCTGAATAAATCCAAAATGTATTCTGAATTTGTAGTGCTCCATTTAATTTTTAGAATTGTACAAAGTACTGTAAATTCTTTAAGTTTGCAGTTGACATGTTTAGAATATAGTAGTTTACATTTGTAAGGAATCTGCAGTTCAATGCCAAGTCTACAACTGTAGAGTTAACAACTTTGCAGTTGAATGATTTTGCAGCTGCACATTTCCTTTTCAATGAGTTTCCAATTTTCTAGGCTTATCTTTACAATTTAGTGATTTTCACAGAGTCTTTTCACAATTCTAACATTCCCAAATTACCTCTCATGATAGAAAATCTTGATTCACACAAAGGTTTAGTGAAAATATCAGCAAGATTCAAACTAGTATGAATCTTTGTCAATTTCACATCCTTTCTTTCAACATGATCTCTTATGAAATGATGCCTTACATCTATGTGTTTTGATCTAGAGTCTAAAACTGGATTATGTGTAATAGCAATAGCACTTGTATTATCACAGAATATAGTTGTTCCTCTTGCATCAATCCCATAATCTTGTAAATGATATTGCATCCATAAGATTTGTGCACATCAGCTTCCAGCAGCAATGTACTCTGCCTCAGCAGTAGAGAGAGCAATAGAATTTTGCTTCTTACTATGCCATGCCACCAATCTTTCACCTAGGAATTGACAAATCCCACTAGTACTCTTTTAATCAATCTTGCATACTACAAAATCTGAGTCAGTGTAGCAAATGAGTTCAATTCCTCCTTCTTTAGGATACCATAATCCTAGATTTTGTGTGGATTTGACATATTTGATGATCTTCTTTATAGCATTCAAGTGTGATTCCTTAGGATTAACTTGGAATCTAGCACATACACTTACTGCAAACATGATATCAAGTTTGCTAGCTGTAAGGTATAGCAATGATCCAATTAACCTTCTATATTTGGTTACATCAACTCTTTTCCATTCACATCTTTGTCAAGACACACAGAAGGTGTCATAGGTATATTGGTTGGCCTAGAGCTATCCATTCCAAATCTTTTTATAAACTCTTGAGTGTATTTGGCTTAATTGATGAAAATTCCATCTCTCATTTGCTTAACTTGTAATCCCAAAATGAAATTCAGATTTCCCATCATGCTCATTTCAAATTTCTCAGTCATGAGCTTAGAGAACTTTCGGCATAATTCTTCATTGGCTGAGCCAAAGATTATATCATCACCATAGATTTGAACAAGCAATATGTCATTTCCATGTTGTAATCTGAATAAGGTCTTGTCAACCATACCCTTTTTGAATCCATTTTTGATCAAATGATCACATAGGGTATCATACCATGCTCTTGGTGCTTGCTTAAGTCCATAAAGGGCCTTTCTAAGCTTATAAACCATGTCTTCAGTTGTAGATTCCTCAAATCCTGGTGGTTGTTCAACATACACTTCTTCTGATAGTAAACCATTAAGAAATGCACTCTTTACATCCATTTGATAGACTGTAAAGTTCATATGTGAAACATAGGCTAGAAATATTCTTATAGCTTCTAATCTTGCAACTGGGGCAAATGATTCATCAAAATCTATGCCTTCAGATTGACAATAGCCTTGAGCAACTAGCCTTGCTTTATTTCTTGTCACAATTCCATCTTCATCAAGTTTATTCTTGAACACCCACCTAGTTCCAATAACTTTGTGAGTCCTAGGTCTTGGAACAAGTTCCCATACTTGATTTCTCTCAACACCATTCAATTCTTCTTACATTGCAATAATCTAATTGACATCTTGCAGTGCTTCATGAATATCAGTATGTTCTGAAGATGAAAGCAATGCAACAAACATTGCCTCATGGATCTGTTTTCTGGTCTTTACAGCATCTGTTAGGTTTCCAATTACATGCTCAGGGGGGTGATCTTTCAACCAAATCAAATCTGATTCAGGTTCTAGTCTTTGATCATTGTTCTCTACAGCTGTAGATTCACCTACTGCAGACTCATCAGGTCCTTTTGTTGGTGTTTCTACTTCTGTTAGAACATTCTCATAGACTAAATCTTCAACATTCTCTAAGGGAGGTAACTCAACTATCACAATGCCAAAGTCTTTGTTGATCAATTCAACTGGAGTTTTAATTTCAACATACTGCTGCTGACTTGTGACTGTAGAGTTGTCCTTTTTAGAGTCTTCAATATTTTCTTCAGGGGAGCTATGTTGTTCATAAAAACAACATGATGTGACTCTTCTACAATCATTAATCTCTTGTTATACACTCTGAATGCTTTACTAACATTAGAATAACCTAAAAAGATACCTTGATCTGACTTTGAATCAAAAGTCTTGAAGTGTTCTTCCCATTATTCAGTATGTAGCATTTACGTCCAAATATGTGTAGATAAGAGATATAAGAAGTCTTTCCTTTCCATAACTCATATGGAGTCTTCTTATGATCTTTCACTATCAAGTATATATTTTTAGTATAGCATGCTATGCTTGTTGCTTCTGCCCAAAACTTCTAAGGCAATTTTGCTTCAAAAATCATTGTTCTAGCTGCCTTCTTGAGTGTTCTATTCTTCCTTTCTGCAACACCATTCTGTTGTGGGGTTCTAGCTGCAGAGTATTCATGCATTATGCCATATAGTGAACAATATTCTTATATGACTTGATTTGTGAATTATGTTCCTCTATCTGATCTGATCTTCACAATCTTCAAGTTCTTTTCAATTTGAATTCTTCTCAATAATTCTGGTAGCTTCTGTAGAGTTTCACTCTTCTTTCTTAGAAACACTATCCAAGAAAATCTTGAGTAATCATCTACTACAACCAAAGTGTATTTCTTTCCACTTATGCTTACTGGTTCTATGGGTCCAAAAATATCCATATGTAGTAATTTAAGTATCCTTGATGTGCTTGAGTGTATCTTGCTTTTGAAAGTCTTCTTGATTTGTTTCCCTTTAACACAAGCATCACATAGATGTTCCTTCCTGAACTTTATGTTTGGTAGACATCTTACAAGTCTGTTATTCACAAGTTCATTCATGGTTTTGAAATTTATGTGATTCATCCTTTTGTTCCATAACCAACTAACTTCATTGGAACTATTAGCTAAAAAAATAGGTAGTTTCAGCTGTAGAGTCCCACTCTACAATGTAAACATTCCCTTTTCTAGTTCTTGTCAGTTTTTTGGTTTGGGTTTCAATATCTTTGACTATGCAAGTGTCATGTGTAAAGTCCGCAGTGTAGCCTTTGTCACAAAATTGACTTACACTAAGCAAATTGTGCTTTAATCCTTCTACCAAATAAACATCATTGATCTGAACATATCCTTTGAGCAGACTTCCTGATCCTTTAGCTGTTCTACTAGCATTATCACAAAAAACTACCTTAGGACCTTTGTGATCTTTCACATATTGTAACAAGTTTCTATCTCCAGTCATATGTCTTGCACAACCACTATCTATGTACCAAATCTCTCTTTTGGTGGTTGTAACATGTCCCTGCAAAATAAAATGAGTTATTTAGAAATCCAGTACTTTGGATTTCCTCCAGTGTTACTCTTTGCAATCCAAGCCTTTTTAGGAGCTGTAGAGTTGTTAACTCTACAGCTCTTGCTTGATCCTCCTCTTTGAGTTCTTGAAGAGGAAGACATATCTGACATATTTCCATTCCAAAATCTGTCAAAGTTGAGTCTTGTTTCAAAGTCTAACTTATGAAAGACTTCTTCTTCTGACTGTATACTTGATTCTGCAGTTGGTTTCAAAATCATGTTTTGCAACATGCTTGTAACATCTTCTTCAGTATTATTCATGATCTCCTTAATCTTCTGTTGTCTTCTAGGTGACAATTCTTTGAATGAATTCAAGAATTTCAAATCTTCTGGCTGTAGGGTTGAGTTTACAGCTTCTCCAGGGGTTGATTGTTTGATGAACTTCCTTTCTGGTCTAGGAATTGACTTTTGCAAATATGTCATCTAAATGCAAGGATTATATCCTATTCCAGTTAAGTCCTTTGTGTGTCTTTGTTCAGACAACATCCTCTTCAATTGTTTGGATGATTTTCCAAAATAATCTAGCTTCTTTTGAAAGTAAGCATTGCTTTCTTCAAGATCAGGTATCATAAGTTCTTGGGTTCGGATAGTTTCCTTTAGTGCAGCACAATCTACAACTCTACAACTTGCTTCATTGAAGAGTTCTTCATTGTCATTTTTCAGAAAACTGTAACCTTCTTTGAGTTCTTGTAGAATCTGCAGTTGCTGTTCAACATCCTCTACTCCAGCTAACAAAGCTTTAACATTTTTGTTTACTCAAAAGGTATCTACGTGCAAGTGTACACGATAGTTATAGTCGCAGCAAGTTGAACAAGTTTATATTTTATCGAGCACAGGGAGATGGGTGATTGTAAGGTAAGATTTATGTTCTAAATTCGAAAACACAAAGCAAGTAAAGGGGAGTTGGTAACTATGTCTACAAGTGCGTCAAACAAGTAAACTACCTATCACCTTGGGTTGCAAAGTGAGCAAGTTGTGTGAGAGGTGTATTAGTGTACTATCCTATGTTTCATGTGGTGAAGTATCACTTAATCATGCATTGAAGTAATGTACAACGAATAGGCAAGCCACTCTAACATGCATAGGTCTCCCTAAATACACATAAGAGCCACTAATTGTCTTTCCAATTCACAAAGGCAATTCTCACTATCTTAAGAATTTTAACAAACACTTAGAATTCAATGGCCTAATAACAAAAAGATTTAGGAAAATAGCCCAACTCTCGTATGAGACTAAATCCTAATGGCCCATTAAATCAAATATGCATAATAAGCATTCATACAAACCATCAAAATAGAGAATTGATCATACAACATCTCAAGCATTCATAAGGTCAACATAAACACCACACTACTCCATAAGAGTCATACACTAACACACTAAGGAATTAGCCCATGGCTAATTTGGTAAACAAGAGAGAAATTGAAGTAACTACATTCATCATTATGCAGGAATTGTAAAGAGTATACAAGAATTTACCTATTACAATGAAATT
The DNA here is from genome assembly GCA_026898435.1 of Prunella vulgaris. Taxonomy (NCBI): domain Eukaryota; kingdom Viridiplantae; phylum Streptophyta; class Magnoliopsida; order Lamiales; family Lamiaceae; genus Prunella; species Prunella vulgaris. Next base: position 3,744 of record JAPKLY010002939.1, on the reverse strand, counting down.
GAAAATATACAAAATTACCTCTAGAAGCTAAAAGATAATCCGACAATAAAAATTGAAAATCGAACGGTAGAATTGTAGCTTCAGCTATGCTAAGAATGTAGGAGAAAACGGATTGAAGATCCGTGCGGTAGATCGAAAGTAATTGTAGAAATCGTAAGTGGAAATCTAAAAACACCCACTTGGAAACTACCTCTAACTTCTCCTAATCTAGTGAGAGAATATGATGATGTATGTGAATCTAAGAAAATGATAAAAGTCCCCTTGAAAATCTGAGATGGAAGTGTATATAGTGCCCTTGGATCATTGACTAAGATGCCCTTCATTAATACGCGCGAAAATATGAAAATAGCCCTGAAATTTTGGAAATTTATCACTCCTATCGCCCAAGTGTTGAGATGCTGTCGACCAAGCTGCTCGGCAGCTTGGTCGAGCGGATTCGCTTTTGTCACCGAAGACTAGGCCGTCTGTCGAACAACGGTGGTCGCGCGCTTAGTCGCGCAACGCCTACCGTTCCATGGATCCGGTCGCGCACTGTCTGCCATTCGCTGATGGGTGTCCTGTCGAGCGAGACACTTAGCGTCGGTCGATGCGCAACTTCCTCATTATTTTCATATCTTGAGCTCTAGAACTCTGATCGACTCGATTCTTCTTTCGTTGTGGCCCTCTCTTCAAGCTCATTGACATGGACTATTAATTTGTTCATTTTGCTCAACTCTAAAATTTGGACTTTTCTCGATCTTGCTCGTTTCTTCCTCGTTTTTGCCTACAATCACAACTTTCTAGCCAAAAAGGGTTAATAGCACAAGATATACCATATTAGGGTCAAATATGAACATAAGCGCATCAAAAGCATATAGAAATGAATGCAAAAACATGCAATTATGACCCTAATCACACCCCCAAACTAGATTGTTGCTCGTCCCCGAGCAACAAAGCGATAATATAGGGGAATAATTGTATGTATGAAGCATCAAGCACAAGATCAATGCCATAGAATCATCACCCAATATCTAGCAAATCTAAAATACAATATCATCCAATCATTTATCAAAATCAAATCAATAAACACAATATCAAGTCAATGAGTCAAGATCCTCACAAGATAAGTGTTTCACTCAACCCTCCAGTGTTACGCTCTCTCATACATCACACCACATACACATACTACCATAAGCTTGGCTCGAGTCTACATTCTCCACCACTTGAAATGACAATTCAATCACACATCAATGAGGACTTTTAAAGGTTGTAATGTTGGCTCTTTGGTAGGGAAGGATCATATGGATAATAGTGACTAAGTATGATTAGTAAAGCATAGAAGGAATCAATCATAGATCATATCTTCATGCAACTAGCAATCTCACCTTCATGCTCTTTCAAAATCACACTTCAAAGAATCAATCTTCCCTTATAACAAATTGTGATCATACTCACAACTCTAAAGTCAAACTTGACCAAATTTTCATGAAAAGTCAACTTTTTTCAATTTCTTGCAAGCACTTGCCTTTGAACCCTCTTTTCATAACTATCCATGCATACTTGAATATCTTTCAACCTTGGCCACCAATTTCTTCATCATATCACCAATCTTCCTTCCTTCTTTTCACTCTACTAATCATAAGGACAAGAGAGTTCCAAAAAGGAAGGAAAATGGCTTAAAGTGTGGTTAGCCAAAGGAAAGGTCTATAAGCACAAAATGGTAAGCAAAGGATATCAATATCAATGGTAGGCTCATAGGGCTAAGTGGCTCAATATAGAACAAAGAAAATGCCTCATATCATCTCATGTGAAATCATTATCTAATGTAGCCTCAAATAAGACTAAAGCCAAGTTCTAGAGTACAATGCACGTGTGTGGAACTCACATCAAAGAATATCATCCGTTCAAGATTGAAACGGGCATATATGGCTCAAATCTCACGGGTTATTGTGATCAAGAATCATATCATATCAAGAATGTTCATATCAATGAAATCTCAAGAATCATGAAATCAGAAGTATCAAAGATAAGACAAAAATCAAGCAATAAATCCACTACGCTAATCAAGGCTATCAACTCATCCACACAATGATAAGCATATCTCATGCATTCACTACTCAAAGCAAACAACAATATGGCCAAAAATAACAAGTAAAAATAAGGGCTCATTAATACAATAGACATCAAAGCATAAAAATACTTCCAAAAATCAATCTAACAAATAGCATTGCCATTAGAATGACGAAATGATCACACCCCCCCCCCAAACTTTTTTGGACCAAGGGTCTAAAAAGTTTGGCAAAGAAGTGGAGACAAGAATCATGCAATGCACAATAAAGCTCAAAACATAATAGCCATAAGCAATAAGATCCATAATCATCAATATCCATCACAAGCACAATACCAAAAGAAACTACCTAAAAAGTATACCCCCAAACTTGGCTATGCCAAGCATTTCACAAAGAGAAAGAATACAATACCTCACCCTTGAGCAATGATATTATGAGGGTACCCCCTTGGATCATACACACCTACAAGATCAAAACACACTCCATTAGACCAAAAACAATAAAATCCTAAACACATAAAAGGATGGGTTGCCTCCCATCTAGCGCTTGGATTTAACGTCCCCTAGCTGGACGGCTCTTAAGCTCGAATCAAGGTGGCTCAACATCACATAGCCTCAAATAGTTTGTAACTTCTTTTGGATTGGAATTATAGTTAAGCATCAAACGGTGCCCATTAGCATAGAAGAGTTACCCTTTGTCATTCATCAATTCGTACCATCCACTTGCAAAGTAATTCGATATTGTAAATGGCCCACTCCATTTTGACTTTAATTTCCCGGGGAACAATTTTAATCTTGAATTAAACAAAAGGACTTGATCAAGCACCTTAAAGGACTTCTCTTTTATATTAGCATCATGCGATCTCTTAGTCTTTTCCTTGAAAATCTTAGCATTTTCATACGCCTCATCTCTAAATTCATCCAACTCTAGCAATTGAAGCTGCCTTTTCTCCCCACATGTTTTCTCATCAAAATTCAACTTCTTTGTTGCCCAATAAGCTGTATGCTCAAGCTCAACGGGCAAATGACAGGGTTTACCATATACAAGTTGGTAAGGAGAAAGGTTCAATAGAGTTTAAAATCCGTACGATATGCCCATAACACATCACCTAACTTTAGTGCCCAATCTTTCCTATTTAAGCTCACGGTCTTCTCTAAGATAAACTTAATTTGGCGATTTGAAACTTCTGCTAACCCATTAGTTTGGGGATGATAGGCCGTTGAAATTTTGTGCTTCACGTCATACTTAACAAGTAGATTACCCAATGCCCTATTCACAAAGTGAGT
>JAPKLY010002938.1:0-21406 GCA_026898435.1 Prunella vulgaris | reverse complement strand
TAAAAAGTCCCCTGTGTGCTGATTTACTGTTTTGTTCAGGATCATAAATGTCATCATCTTAAACTGAACATACTGCATTGGTTTTAACTTCAGGACTGAATCAATCATCCTGAAACTGAATACTGTGCACTCAGCCTTAACCACCAATTTACTAAGCAACTCAGAGAAAACAATTTCAGAAACTAAAATGAGTAGAATCTAAGGGCTCACTTTCCGCACGTACTCTGACTCACTGAGATAGTAGTCCAACTGACTCGCTTCCGAGCAGTCAGTAGGTTTGTTATCTCTACTGAGCCTCTGAGCACTTTACTCACACTCAGCTTATCTGACTCGTTACTGAACCGTCCCTGCTGCCCCTGTGGACATTCAGCATACTGAGTACTTCAGGGAATCCTGACTGAGTGCGTTAGAGCATTTTTCTGAGTCTTTCAGAAAAATCTGACATCAGTGTATTCCCCCCCATACACTGATTTAACTCGTTTCGGGACCAACACCATTGTCCGTCGTTGGACTCAACCACAAGAGGCCAACATTCAACGTCAAATGACTACGGACAACCTTCGTATGATCATGCATTATTCGAGCGGTGCCCTTATCACAGCTCCGTGGACCATGGAGCAATTTCTTGCTATGGAAAAGGCCAACAACGTCTTGAATGATTCAGTGAAGAAAGAGAGGGACGACGCGAAGAAGAAAGTTGCGACCCTTGAGGCTAAGGCTAAGGCCTCATTGGATGCCGAGCAATCGACACTTTCAAGTACTGAGAAGGCCAAGGTTGAAGCCGATGGTCTTCGTGCCGAGCTTATTGGCATGCGGGCACAGTTGGAAGCAGAAAGAGTGGCTCAGGAGAAGGTTGTAGAGTTGGAGAAGGAACTCCAAGCCACTCGTACCCAATTGGCTGAGTATATGGCCGAGCATGATGACTGCTACACTGCCGCCGCTATTGCCGACATCCAAGCTGAGTCTTCTGACTTTGGTTTTGTGTATGCCTTCGCCGAGAACCTCCGCGCCTATTGGGAAGCCTTGAAGAAAGAGTTCACCAATTTCCTTACTGACCGTCCTCCCAAGGATGGTTTGGTGGTTGACATAGGAGACCTCGAAGAGATGGGCGTCGACTTGAGCGTTGTACCTTTAGGTGTTACAATTTTCGGTAGAAGGTATCCACCACTACAGATCAACGCTTAAGATGACGCCATGATAGACACTGAAGGTCTATCCCCCTTTGAGGTCCTCCCAGGCCTTTCCCCTCCAGCAGCTGGCGACCAAGCCAGGGAGTAGGTTGGTCAGGTGGGCGAGCAAGCGGGCGCACAGCCGGGCGACCAAGTTGGTGGGCAGTAGGGTGTTTCCCTTGTCTCTTTTGCTTTTGCTTCTGATTTTTTGCTTCTTCGCCTTCGAAGGCGCCCCACATGTACTTGAACCTAACTTATCATTAATGAACACTTCGGTTTCCTTTTATAGAGTTTGTTTACTCTTTTGTTTTGTTGATGTTTATGTCTAAGTTAAAATTGCTCATTTTGTTTAGGGTGTTTTAATTGATTCGTCTTACTTTTCCTTTTGTGGAATTGCGAATTTACAACTAATCTTGATTTTTCATCTTCTCGATGTAGGCTTATTGAGTGGTAGGGATTCCCTTTCGTTAATATAAACGTGGGGTTAGTCTCACTACCTTGCCTTAGAATAATTTTGACTCATAAGTCTTTTGAGCTTATAACTTGAGACATTCTTTGATTCATCAAATTGTTAACATGAGGAGATCATACAACCCTATCTGAAAGGAAACATCTTCTTCATTAATATATTGCAACTTTACAAACTTGACTCTATTTAGACTAACCATGCTTGCCCCTATACATGTTGGACGAGCAGGGTCTAAAGAAATTTTTACAATTTTTACTGATAGAACTTCTTGAGGTGCGCAGCATTCCAAGTGTATGATGAGGGTTGCCTTGCATGTCTTCCAAGTTATATGTCCCATTTGGCCAACTCTTTGTCACCTAATAAGGACCTTCCCATCTTGGACCGAACACTCCCGAAGGGATTGCTAATATCTTCCTCATCACCAAATCATCAACTCTGAATTTTCTATCTTTGACTTGCGAATTGTAGTATTTTTCTGCTCGTCATTTGTAGACAGCGTTTCTTAATTCTGCCGAAGTCCGTGTTTCTTCAATCAAGTCTTTCTCTACTGCCATATCATCCTCATTCGCCTCTTCATTATATTTGGCTATCCTCCACGTCCGATGTTGAACCTCTACCGGGATGACTGCTTCAACTCCGAAGGCCATGGTGAATTGTGTCTCCCCGGTACTCGTCCTGTAAGATGTTCTGTAGGTCCATAACACTTCTGGCAACTCATCAGCCCAGCTGCCCTTTCTTTCTTGCAATCGGATCTTCAAGATGTGCTTCACAATTTTATTTACGGCTTCGACCTGTCCATTTGACTGAGGATGATATGGGGTGGAGTAGTGCTTCTTGATATTCCATGAAGCGCAGAAGTTCCTCAACTTGTTTTCGTCAAACTGCCTTCCATTGTCCGTAACAATTGACTGTGGCAACCCAAATCTACATACTAAGTTTTTCCAAATAAAACTTATCATCTTCTCTTGGGTTATCATCGTTAAAGCTTCAGCTTCGGCCCACTTAGTGTAATAGTCCACGGCCACCACTGTGAATTCTACTCCACCTTTTCTGGGAGGGAATGGGCCGATCAAGTCGATACCCCATTTAGCAAATGGTCATGGAGTACGAATGTTTGGAGCGAACTGCTGGCATTTCAAACATCTTTTGGCATATCTGATGGCATCTTTCAGTAGTGTTGGCCAGTAGTATCCTTGCCTAATAGTTTTATAGGCTAAGGCTTGCCCCCGGCGTGGCCTCCACATATTCCTTCGTGAATTTCTTCCAACACTTTATGTCCTTCTTCCGGGGAAAGGCATTTGAGTAATGGAAGTGAAATTCCTCTTTTGTACAACTGTCCTTCGACTATCATGTATCTGGCAACTTGTTTCACGATTCGTCGTGCCTCCCATGGATCTTCCAGTTGTTCTCCGTTGACCAAGTATTTGCTGATGGGTGTTCGCCAATCCGTCATCTTTTGTTGGTTGTTCACAAGTTGTTGCCCCCTCTTCAATACTTGATTAATATAATCAAATGTTGAAGGATTCTTTATTTTTGTTATCACAACCTCCGTGATACTTACCTCTCCGGTACTTGTGGCCAACCGAGCTAGTGCGTGGGCTTGTGTGTTTTTTAGTCGAGGGATTTGCTCGATATACACCTGTACGAACTTGGTTATCAGATTTGCCACTATCCTTTGGTAGATGATCATCTGTCTATCTTTTACCTCGTATTCACCTTGCACTTGAGATACTATTAGATGTGAATCTCTGAAAATTTAAAGTCTGGTAGCCCCCACAACTAATGATAGTCTCAATCCCGCAATTAGTGTCTCATATTCGGCTTCGTTGGTTATGGCCAGGAAGTCAAACCTTATTGCTGAGGTGAATACCTGCTTGTCAGGACTGACCAATACTACACCTGCACCTGCTACGGAACTGGTTGCAGAGCCATCTACATAAAGGTGCCATGGGTATATACGTCCCCTCGTCGAATCTTGAGGGTAGGTTAGCTCTACTATAAAATCTGCTAGAGCCTGCCCTTTGATCGCTGTTCAGGGCGCGTAGGTTATTCCATACTGGCTGACCTCTAGTGACCATTTTAGTAATCGTCCGGTAGTATCAGGTCTTTGTAGGATTTGTCGCAAGGGAAAAGTGGTTAAGACTTCCACTTGGTGATCGAAAAAGTAAGGGCCTAGCTTTCGCACACTCATCACCAACGCATATGCTAGCTTCTCCATTGGGGAGTAATGTAGCTCGACCTCATGTAACACTTGGCTGACGTAGTATATTGGTAAGTGTATCTTGCCCTCTGCACGTACCAAGGCTGAGCTTATGGCTACCTCAGATGCTGCCAAGTATAAGTATAATTTTTCTCCTGGTTTGGGTTTTGAAAGGATTTGAGGATTACTGAGATAACTCTTTATATCTTCAAACGCCCTTTGACAAGCATCGGTCCATACATAATTATTTTTTTCGGTTCTCTTGCATATGCCCTTGCCTTTAATGGACTCAAAGAATGCCCTATTCTTGTCCCTAGATCTGGATATGAATCTGTTTAACCCCGCAAGATACCCTGTGAGTCTTTGAACAGTCGGCACATCCTTTGGTGGTCCCATCTCTAGGATACACTTGACCTGTGTGGGGTTAACTTCTATTTCTCGTTGACTTACCAAGTGTCCCAAGAATTTTCCTGACTGCACCCCAAAGCTACTTTTCTTCGGATTCAACTTCATGTTGTATGTTCTCATGATATCGAATGCTTGCTTGAGGTGCTCCAAGTGGTCTTCCCTTCTAAGACTCTTTACCACGATGTCATTGACATATACCTCCATCGTGTCAGCAATATGTTGGTCGAACATTTTGTTGACTAGCCTATGATATGTGGCTCCGGCATTGATTAACCCGAAGGGCATTTTTTTCCAACAAAATAGGTTTTTATTTGTGTAGAAGGCTGTATGTTCTTGGTCTTCTAGATGCATTGCTATTTGATGGTATCCTACAAAGGCGTCCACGAACGTCATCAATTCATATTCTGCAGTGTTGTCCACCAACTGGTCAATATCAGGTAATGGGAAGTTATCCTTGGGACATGCGGCATTGATGTCCGTGAAGTCTATGCAGAGCCTCCACGTTCCGTTTGGCTTTTTGACAAGGACGGGGTTCGCCACCCACTGTGGGCATAACGCCTCTTGTATGAGCTTGTTGTCTAACAGCTTCTTGACTTCCCCTGTTAGCGCTTCATACTTCTCGGGCCCATGCTTCCTCCTTTTCTGATGGACTGGTTTCTTTGTGGGATCAATATTGAGGCGATGACACGCATGTTCAACCGGTATCCCCGTCATGTCCTCATGTGACCATGCGAACACATCAAGGTTGGCAAGTAGAAACTGCTCCATCCTACTTCTGTAGGGCTCTTCTAACTCTGACCCAATAAAAAGTTCTAAGTCTTTCTTATTGGGATCCACTTGTATGGACCTCAACTTCTCGACTGGTGTGGCAGGCCGCTTCTTACCTCTCCATCGTGGGTCTTCGATGGGTCCTTCCATATTCATGTCCGTCTCCATCTGGACTGGCTCATACCCTATCCGGGGTTCGATGTCTTCTTGTTCGTCTAGTCACCCTTCGGGTGCCAACTCTACATCACCGTCTGCCTCTATAACGGTAATTATAGCATCATCTTGTACCTCCGTCTGATTCTCCGTTTGCCCCCCAGTCTGTTGACTTTGTTGGGGTGCTTCGTCTATCTCCATCTTCTCTTGTGATTGTCAGCTTCCATCATCTCGGTGTCGACAGAGATAGCATCCAGAATGTTAGGCTCATCCGGGGAATGTTGCGGTGCTACTTCTTCATAGAGTAATACCTGAGTGACAGGTTCTTTAGGCTTAACAAACATTCTCGTGCCTTTTTCTGGTCCACTTTGACCGTTCCTGCACCTTTTAAAGTTGGAAATTTGATACAATAATAGTAAGTGGAACATGAAGCTTTGAATTTGGAGATAAAAGGTCGGCCGAGGAACCCTTATAGGTGGATGGTTGATCTACGACTAAGAAATCTAACAACCTAGTCATCCTCCTTTCTGGGTCCTCAAGCGCTACAAGTTCGACAGACAGAAGGATTACACCTAAAGGGACGGTCACAGCCTCTCTGAATCCCACTATTTTATGATTACAATCCTCTATGTAGGACTCATAGTCTCCTAACTGATCTAGTGTCTTCTTGAAGAGGATGTTTGTGTATGCTCCCGTATCCACTAGCAGTCGATGTACCTTTGTATTCATAATATTAGCAGTGATGACCAGTGAGTCGTTGTGTGGTGTGAGGATCCCATCTAGGTCTGCCTGTGAGAAAATCAAGTTCGCGGTTGGCTTGGCCGGTACTTTAGGTCCTGACCCCGTCTCTTGTACCTGGTTGACCGCCCATATTTCTGCCTTCTTTTGCTTTTTTGATGAGGGACGACCGTCAACTATTCCTCCGGCCGTACCTATCTCTTCAAGCACTAAAATCTCACGATTTGGTTCCTGATGTATTTGTATCACCGGTGGACCCCTTCGTACTTGTCTGTTTGGTGCCCTTTCAGCTTCATCATTGTCACCTTCCTCATCTGAGCCCCCTGTCTTGGCTGCCGTTGTCTTTTACCGGGTGCTTTCTTAACTAATTCGGCAAGTTTCCCATCCTTATAGAACTTCCATAATTGTTTCAGGAGATCGCAACACTCACTGGTAAAGTGCCCGATACTTTGATGATCAGCGCAGTACTTATTCGAGTTCAACTTGCTTCTATCTTACCGAATCCTTCGAGGAGCTGCAAGCATATCCTGGTCTTTCACAGTTGTGAACACATGGTCGATTGTGGTGGACAACACCTGATTTAGCTTTTCTTTGTATTCAGTTGTATCCCCGAATGCCTTAAGATTTTTGGGGGCCTTGTACCCACTACCACCGAGTTTCTTACCATTCTTCTTCCATCTGCCTCCGTGCCCAACTCTTTTTGCATGACCTCTTGCATGGCCACATATACACCAGCTTTATGGCGGAACTCTGCGTATGTACTAGGACAAGATAAATACATCTCTTTCCATAGGTCTGTTCCTTTACGCAGTCCGGCCATGACTGCAACTATTTTGGTGTCCTCACTGACTGATTCACCCTCCAAGAGGATCTTATCAAATCTTTCAAGATATTGTTGGTCAGTCTCTTCCGCTCCTTGTGAGATATTGGCCAGTTGGTGCTTTTGAGTCAGATATGTCCCGTACCCTGAGAAGTGAGACAGGAACTCTCGGGTCAACTGGCCAAATGATTGAATTGATCCTGGTGCCAATGCTGAGAACCATCTGTGGGCACGATGCCCCAGGGTCAAGGGGAAGTTTCTGCACTGCGTCGCGTCCAAGGCCCCCATCAAGATCATATAATCTGCATACTTTGATATATGCACCTTGGGGTCAGACTCACCTGGTACAGTACCAGTGATGGAAACTGTATCTTCTTCTGTATTGGAGCCATGAGGATGGCTGTGGACAATGGTGAAGTTGGAAGGGAGGTGTATGTTTCAACCTTCTCTTTGCTGGCCACTTGTTCACGCAGGTCCTTCACTGCTTTCTTCAGCTATTCTATCTCCACAAATGACGATCCTCGGGATGATCCCCCTTCTCGAGGCTGTTCTGGGTGCTCCACATATTGGCGTGCTGCCCCCAGCAGTCCCTCACTTCGGGCGACCTCCCTTTGTGGTCGTTGGAGATTACTTGCCGCATTTGGGCCCAACCTTTCGGATGCCCGTCTCCTCAATCGATCATAGACAGGCTTGCACTGGTGTCTTGAATCTGACTCACAGGGTTCTTGATGTCGTGAGTATCCGGACCTACCACCTTCTGAGTGATGGCTTGGTTCATCGTGCCTATTTTCCTAGGACCCTCTTGATACCCATGTTGCTCCCATGCTCCCATGCTCGGCTTTCTGGTCACCGGTCTGGTCGTCCAGGCTGTGGTCCTAGGCAATTGCTCATTTTTTGTTTTCCTTTTGAATTATCCGGGAGCGCTCGTCCACTACTGGCTTTTTCTTCTTGTGCATGGTAACTCGTCCTTGCGTCACGCCTCATCTCCGTAGGGGCTGCTTGGATCATTGGCGGACGAGTCACCATTGCCTGTTGTCTTTGCATTTGCTTCAACATGGCCATCTCCCTTTCGATATCTTCAGGGGTCTTTACCATAGACTCCAAGGTGGCTTCGATTTGTGGCTCGATAGGGGCCGCTGGTAATGCTGGGATTCAGGCTAGTCCGGTTTGTCGACATTCGGAAGGTTTCTTTCCCTTCCACATCCGACTCATCGATGTGGTACGTGATTCATCATGAGAAACCTCGTATGTATGTCTCTTCATCTTTAATACAAATTGTGTGTTGGGAATGAGTCCTTAAGGAATTTCTTATCTAGCACGTGTTTTTTAAGATAACAATCTTTTTTCAAATACTCTTGCTCTTGAAGATATTCCTTTTGTTCTTCACTCAACTTACAAAATTCTAGAAATTGTTGTTGAAAAATTGATGAAATTTCAATTCTTCAATCGACAAAGGTTTAGACCCTCCTTCTAGCGCCAAATTATTGATCAATCTTACTAATTTGAAATATATGTGACTAATTAATCTCGATTGATCACTCAAACAATAATCTCTAAGAAGTATTTGATAGTAATATTGTGAAATTAAAGAGAATATGTAGAGAGAGAAATATTATAAAAGAGTTCTTGTATTAGGAAATCAGATCCCTTACAAAATGGGGTATTTCCCCAATTTATACCCTTGCAAGGGTGAGGTGGCACGTTTTTAAGCCACTTGGCTTCTGATAGTGACAAGTGTCCTCCACTTGTCACTATTTAGGCTATTTGCCCCACTAACTTTAACCTAACCGACCAATACGTTCCTCCTAGGTTCTTTGGCATCTTTGTGTCTATACTCCTGGGAGTTATTGGCCGAGCTGAAGGGCGAGCAACCTGGCGAGCAACTCTTACTTGAGCTTTTCCACCTTGGACTTTTTCATAACGGTCGAGCAAGGAGGCGAGCAACTGGGCGAGCAATTTGTCCTGGCCACGTGGGTTTGCTGCCTCACCATCTCTTGGTCGGGTGAGCAAGGTGGCGAGCAACTTGGCTTGGCCACGTGGGCTTGCTGCCTCGCCATCTCTTGGCCGGGCGAGCAACCTGGCTTGGCCACGTGTGCTTGTTGCCTCTCTATCTCTTGTCTAGGCGAGCAACTTGAGCTTAAGCTTTTTCCCACATGCTTACACCTTAATCGTTCTTTAATCATTGATTTAATTTCTTTTATCAACAAAATGACCTTGTTGAGGAGGTGATAACAACATTAAAATTAGTTAGAGAGGCATATCTAGAACTCAATTTCATGATAGAGATAGACTTCTTCCTTCATACACTCCCTCGAAAAAATCATATGTGCAAGCGAGATGATGTTGTTAGTGGTGGGTTGAGCGACATGAGATGATTTTCTGGTCAAAGAGTAAGAACGCTACGAGTTATTGGAGGTCTCTGTTTGAATTTAGAGCTAGAATTTTTGTCGAGTGGTGGTGGTGTGTGTTTGACCGATTGTTGGAGAGAGAATGACAATTAATGGTGGTTCTGCCATGAGAATGACAAGAATTTTAGCCACTAAGCGACGTTGTGAACGGGTGCAATCCCTATCATGTTCAAAGAGAAGCAACATGTTGCTTCCATCGGCATTGGATAATTTGAAAGAATTGATTGAGGGGTTTTTACACCCGGTAAATAGGTGGCACAACAATCCAAAGCAAGGTAGCGGAGCAACGGAGGAGAGATTGATACGATGAGTAGCAGTGGGTGATGTTTGATATATATATGTATATATATGTGTGTATGTGTGCGAGCATATATATAGAGTGAGAGAGAGAGAGAGGGAGAGAGAGGGGGAGAGAGAAAGGAAGAAAGAGACATGAGTGAAATAAAACCAAACAAATCAAGACTTTTGTCAAACATAATTTTCTTAAAATAAATTATATCCATAATTTTTGGTTCTAATAAATTGCAAATCACTTATTTGTCAAGATACAATAATCTAAGAGCAACAATATAGCTCAATATTTAATTCCAGACTAACTGAGAAATTGCATGAAATATCACAAAAATTGAAATAAATTTCGAAACAAAAGAAAGTTAGAGCTAATAAAGATTGTTGAGAAAGTATATGTATCATATTTCAGTCAATGTGTTTCTTTTTCTTTTTATTGTATCTTACAATAATGCATGTAATGCATCTTATAGGATCTAAAATATGATTATTGGAGCGTGATATTAATGAGTCACTAATGACCTCTAACGAGTTACTTCCACCAAATAATTAGATATTCATGTATGTAAAATGCGCTTGCACAGAAGTTCAAATTTCATAGACCAATTTGTCCATGATTTGCACCCCCAGTGCGCATACGTAGACTGTGGTGGAATATTTTTTTCATAATTATCTAACAAGTTACAAGTGAGTCCCTCCTTATGTATTCACTTTCTCAAGAATAATTTTTCAATGTGGGACAAAAAGTCCCACTTTTGTCCATTTTTCATTTGTTATAACAACTTTTAAATTTTAATTTTTTATTCACCACGAATAATATATCAAATCAAAACTCTTTTCGAGGATCAAAATTTTGAACTAAACGAAGAAGATAGGGTAGTGATGGAGTCCTAAACGGCATAGAACGGCAGTGCGATGATTGCGAATAGAGTGGCAGGCGTGCGATGACGAAAGAACATAACTTGAACTGTGATAATTATTTTGTGACGAAAGATGCATCACGGTGAACGAAGATAAATAGGATCCGTGAAAATGCTGGAGAGAGACTTGATGAATGAAGAAGCAAATAAGGTTATTTATGAGATTCTCACAACTTATCTTCCACAGTTTTGAGTCGTAAAAACCAATTGGAGGTGATTTTGCCAAATAGGGTAGTTGAATAGTTATAATAAACTTTAAGAAATATTTTACCAGATCATCTTCTTTTTCTTGGGCAAAACTGGAGTTTTTTAAATCCTACCAAACATATTAAATGGTTTGAAACGATTCTTCCATGGACTTATCTTAGCTACTAAATGGGTCGTAATGTCATCCATCCTCCAAATTTATTCTCCTTTGAGTTGACACAAATTTTAAAGAAAATGAGATAAAGTATATTGTGAAATATTTGTGAGGTCCACTAGAGAATAAAATAATTATTTGTGAGTGTACTAATAAAATAATATTATCTATAAAGGAGGGACAGACGAAAATAGAAAGTGGGAATAAATATTGGTGACAGAGGGAGTAATATTTTACATACAAACATGTCATTCATTGTGCGTAAAATATTATGATATTAGTTTCTAATAGTAATAATATTACTAAATGAATGTAATGATATTAATTTCACATGCTGAATAAGTTTCACAAGAGATGGACTCTAAAAAAATTAATTCCTCCATTCGAAACAACTTTACATTTGAAGATGACATACAAATCAAGAAAAAAATAGCATATGAGTGTAAAGTTAAATAATAAAATATAAAAATTGTACTTTATTTATTTTTGTTAGTGTAGAATATTTTATTTTTATGTGTGGAAAAAGTAAAGTTGGGACATTTAAATAAGATAAATATGAAAATAGAATTGAGATGGGGGAGTATAAATTCCATTATAACATTAAAAATTGATCGGCAACATTTAATTTATATTTCTAATTTTAAAGCAATGTTTCTTTTCATTAATATTTTGTTTTGGAAGAATTAATAATCATATTGTAAGAATTAATATTATTGTTTGTAAATAATTATTGTTATTTCATAATATTGTATGACTCTCAAGGAGTACAATAATATTTCTCTTGTCTCAAATTTCGGCCCTAAGTTGAGAATAGGTATATATATTTTAGAGTAAGTATAATGTGAGAATATTTCATAGTATAACACTAATACTATTTGATCTATTTTAAATTTAAAGTATGTCATTAATTAATTAAAAAATTAATACTTTAAAAAGTGATAATATTTTTATAAAAAAATATTTAATCACTTTTTTTAAAAAAATATTACCATATGTTATTATAAGTTAAAATCCTATCACTTTTTCACTATATATTCGTTGAAAATTTATGAAGAATAGATTATTTTGTAATCCCTATTACAACCTTTTTACTTTATTTATTTGTCCATTATTATTATGTATTCGCAAAAGTTAATGGGTGATACCTTTATTATATATACATTGTATCTATTTTTTCCAAGTATCACAAACTAATTAAAACATGTAAATATGTAATAATATCAATTATCACAAAATTTTTTTGGAAAATTTCAAACTTTATATATTATTTGTGAGACGGTCTCACACAAATTTTACCGTTTCATACAAGATTTATTTGAAATTGACAAAATTTTGTGTGAGAGCATCGCATAGTAGGAGACCGATTAGATTAAAAAAGTTATAGTGTTATAATAAAATATAACAATATTTTTTAAGAAAAGTGATAAGACACTCTTCTGAACAAAAACATTATCACTTTTTTTTTTGATAAATAATTTTTTTAAAAGTGATATTTTTTTTAATTAATATATGACACATTTTAAATTAAAAATAGATCAAATACTATAAGATCATTTTATGCAAGAAATGCTTTATATGTAATATAATATCATAGAGAAAAGGAGATCGCTCGAACTAAAAAGTTAGGTTATAAGAAAAAGGAGATTGTACTAACTAAAAAGTTAGCTTCTAACATCATCATTCTCTATAAATACTTCCGAAATATCACCGTAATTAATGAAATATTCACATTCTCTCACAATGAAGATTACTCACAAAGTTTGTGTCATTACTCTCATGGTCTTTTTATTTTGCACTGTAATTTTGTCAACTTCTGCTAGCCGCTTAGCAAAATTCGAGGGAGAAGATGAAGTCGTGCACAAAACCTCTCAGGTTTGTTTTTGATTGTCGAAACTGGATCTAATACATTTCTTTTATGTAAATTTTTATAAAATTTGGAGGTAGATAGATTTATAATACAATAATGTGTAATAATATAAAAGAGAATGAACCACATCTCTTCGAAATTTATTAAAAATAATTTTCACAAATAATTGGATAGCCGTAAAAAAATCTTAAAAACACACTTTTAATAGTATTGTTCATATTCTAATTTCTATTGGTTTTGGGTGCTACTATGGAGGCAGTAAATATTGATTATACTGGTACTGGGCCAAATGATCCTGGAAGAAGTCCGCCTTACGGAGGTCATCCACCATCAAGAATACAACTAGGTTGAGGTGGAGAGAGATTTAACTGAAATGATGACTACATAATTATGTTTGTTATTAGTGATTGAATTTTTAATTAGTGGTAAAACGTATAAATAGAGTTGTAATTTGTCTAAAATCATAATGAGTAACCTTCTTTCTTACTTTCTTGACCTTCTTTATTCCTTTATTTAATTTCAATTACACGATTATCCACCATATTAAGCTAAATATTCGTAAAAGTCAAGATTCATAATAAGTAAATTTTGCATAGTAAGTATTTTATATCTCAACGGAAAATTAGAAGATGAAATCTACATGGAACAACTTGTAGGATTTGTTCTTCAAGTCAAGAGGACAAAGTTTGTAAATTGAAAAAGTCAATTTATGGACTTAAGCAATCCTAGAAACCATGATATTTGAGATTTCATTCGATGTATCTTATATAACTTTGTTATGATAAACGAAGATCACTGTGTGTACGTTAAACATTCTAAAAGTTATTTTTTGATTCTATCTCTTTATATGGATGATATAGTGTTAGCTGGAAATAATAAAGAGATTCTTAAACGGTCAAGAGATGATTGTCTTCAAATTATAAATGAAAGACATGCATGAGTGAAGAAAAATACATACTTGGTGTTAAGATTCATAGGGATCGTTTGAAAAGATTATTTAGTTTGTCTTAAGTGTCTTACATCAAGAAACTCCTAGAATGACTCAAGGTAGACTACTAAAAACAATTAGATACTCTTGTTATGAAACGTAAATCTTTGAGCCTAGACATGTGTCCCAAGACTCAATAAGAAAAGTATGAAATGTCCAAAATACCAAACGCCAATGCAATTGGAAGTCTAATGTATGCAATTATTTGTACATGACTAGACATATATTTTGTCGTTGGTCTAGTAAGTAGGTACCAATCTAATACTGGGAAAAGGTACTGGATGACAGTAAAAAGGATTTTCAGATATCTGTATGGGACTACAGATTATTTCCTTTGCTACCAAGGAAGTAATATGACACTAAATGGTGTATACAGATGCATAATGGAGTGGTGATTTAGATGAACAAAAATAAACTTCCGGTTATGTCTTCTTGCTCAACAATGAAGCAATCTCATGGTGCAGAAAGAAATAAACTTGCATAGCACTGTACACAATGGAAGTCGAGTTTGTGGCATGTGCTTCTGCAGTACAAGAAGCAATTTGGTTGAGAAGATTCCTGCAATATTTGAAGGCTACAAACACCCCAGTGGGAGTTGTGTCAATCCATTATGATAATCAAGCAGTCATTGCTTACAGAAAGGATCTCAAATATCATAAAAAAACCAAACATATTGATACAAAGTATAACTTTTTTAGAGATATAGTTGAGAAAAAGAAAGTGATTCCATGATACATTTCTACTCGTTTGATGTTGGCAGATTCTTTTATCAAACATATTGCTACAAATATTTTATGAGACATGTTATAGGTTTGGGTTTGTATAGGATTTAATATAATTCGAATGGAATGCTGAAAGATATTAATTTAATGGATAATGTTGTAACTATTTATGTTTTATGATTTATATGTGATGGTTCATATATAAAAGTGTATCGATAAGTTATGATTGACTCTCTCATAGGAGCAATCACCTTTGTCTGAATGGGAGCACAAAGATGATATTATAACAAATAGTATAATTAAGATAGACTTCGCCATGAATTTATCTAATTTGTTATAAAGCTAAATATATAGATATCCTAGATGCTTGTGGATGGATATTTGGGTTAATTAAGTTTATAGAATACACTTGGACTGTAATTTACATAATGTCAAGTCATATACGACATACACTCTATGCTTGAGAAGTTAAAGACATTGTGATAAGTGTTTTTGAGAAACAGCGTGTGCTTTCTGATCCTAAAAGAAATGAGAAAGATATTACTATTTTCTCATTTGTATGAGTCCTTATAGATACTTACCCTTATTATGACTTTCTACTATATTTCTATGTCTACACTTTAGTGTTTATACTTCGGTATGTTACCAATAGCTATGGATAATAAGAGTGACGCAGTACATGTCCAGGAA
Organism: Prunella vulgaris; assembly: GCA_026898435.1. Classification (NCBI taxonomy): domain Eukaryota; kingdom Viridiplantae; phylum Streptophyta; class Magnoliopsida; order Lamiales; family Lamiaceae; genus Prunella; species Prunella vulgaris. The sequence continues at coordinate 6,437 of JAPKLY010002938.1, read as the reverse complement.
AGCAGTTACAGTAGAAGTCTATAGATATTTAGTGAGAAAGGAATAATGTCTCTATTTAACACACTCTATAACGATTCATTGACTAGTCAATCAAGCTACGTGCTTGATTATGAATGCATAAATTTTGGAAAAAAGGTTGAATATACTATGATCAGTTGAGGGATTCGAAAGAGATATATCAACAAGTGTTAAAAATTCAAGAGTTCTGGTGTATAACGAGTTGTCAAAGTGTTGGGATATTTTAAGTTGTTTTGATTAAGATCCCAAAACCGTTAGTCTGAAAAGTTGAATTTGCCTAAGTACAATTTAGGATTGTATAGACTCAGGAATAGTTCAGGATAGGTTAGACTTGTTATATATTCACAGATACTCAATTTAGGGGGAACCATCTTGAAAGCTGATGTCAGAAGGAGATGTCCTGAAGATCGAAGCCAGGAAGGACCATCCCTGAGGACAGTATGCACAATGAAGATCAAGTTCAAGTGAACTATCCTGAAGCTGAGATCCTGAAGATCCTGAGAAAATAGTTCCTTAGAAGATCGATCATGAGAGAAAGCAATCCTGAGGAAGACCACTGATAGTGTTTCTACTAACTATTCTAAGCGCAGTCAGGACAGAACCTATTAAGTGAAGGCGGAAGTAACCTGAGTAATCAGGCTGAATGTTCATCTTACTAACACTTCTAAGTCCTGACAGAAAAGGTTACTGACGTTTGGAAGTAGCATTTATGCTAAAGGACTGAGGACAAAGGGAATGTGAGACTCCACTAAAGAGAATCATTTATACTTGACTTAAAGTGCAACTTACTCAGAGTAATTAATGTACGATGAAGCATAAATTCTTGTCAACAACTAGCCATTTGAAAAATAACCAATGAGATGAAGACACGTGTGTACGGAGCTGACTCTCGCATTTAATGATCCACAGTCCGCAGGTGGAACCGGAAGACTTTCATCTAAACAAGCATGGTGAAAAGTAAATGTCCATTCCTAGGTTGCTACCTACCTAAAATAGGAAGATTTTTTTTGAACTCCTCCAACGGATCTATTAAAAATCTTCACTATAAATACAGAAGGTCTTTCACCCAAACAAGGTTGCGAAAAAATTCAAAGTCAAGATTAACCAATGATTCAAGTGCTCAAAGCATTTAGGCATTCAACACTCTGCAATTAAATTTACCTAGTGTTGATAGGAATCTTTTATGTATTTAGCTTAGAGTGATAACCCATCCTTAGCATTAGATTTATTTGTAAGGGTTATCATACCATTAGTTGGAAAACTGAAAGTTAAATCACTCTAAGTTGTGAGTTGGTGAAGTGGGAAGGACTGTGACTTTTAAAACCCCCCAGGGGTTGAATTCCTTAGAGAGGAAGGAGATTGCTCGTGTACCTTGGCACGTATAAAAACAAGATCTAATCCTAAGAGTGGATTGCTCCTGTTAAATTAGGTCATGAATGTAGGAGCTTGAGTCTCTAAACCACGTTAAAAATCTCTGTGTGCGGATTTACTTGTCTAGCATATTTTAACTATTGTTTGCCAATTTCGTGCCTCACGCAAGTGTACGTGGTAGTTGTAGACTAGGCTAGTTGACCAAGTAATAATATCGAACACGGGGAAACGGGGTAATGTAAAGTAAGATTGTTGTTTAAGGAATCGAATCTAGGAAAACAATAGAAGGATTGGGTATTTATCTACTAATCTTGGCAAAATAGTAAAGACTACCTATCACCTTTTATCAAAGTGAGCAAGAGTGAAGACATGCATTAGTGTAATCCTCATATGGTTCGTTTGATGCCTATCTCTCCTACTCATGCAAGTTCAATTGGATAATCAATTAGGGAACAACCTTGTTAATGTGCCTAGGTCTCCCTAATGACACTTAACACCCTAATTGTGGTGGCTAATCACATAGGCAATTCTCATTGTCCTAAGGGAATTTCATCAAACACTTAGCATGCAAAACCTTCAATAAAGAACATTCATGAAAAGCTCAATTCTCATGTCTAACTAATTCACTAGGGTTCCAAACATTCAATTGGCAATACCAAGCATTCATTCATAATATCAATTAAGAGAATTAATCATCCAATATCACAAAACAATCATAAGATCAATAGAATCACAATACTACTACATAGGATTAATACACCAATGCATTAAGAAATTAGCACATGACTAATTGAATGAACAAAAATACAATTAAGCTATCTAACATAATCATAACAATGAATATGAAAGAAAATTACAAAGTTCTTACCTAATATAGAAGAATTGAAATGGCTATCCACTACCTTGGAATCCCAACTTGCAATCCGGAACTTGAAATTGAAAACTGAATCGTAGAAACGTAGCTCTAATCACGACTAAGATGCAGGAACAAACGGATCAATGATCCAATGGATGGATCAAAAGTAATTGAAGATTGAAACTAAGAAAATTTAATAAACCCACTTTGTAACTTCTCTAAACTTCTCATCTAATGAAGAATCTAAGAAAATGAAATGAAAGTGTGTGGAATTGTCCTTGGAAATCTGAGCTTGAAGTATATATAGTACTCTCCATGCATTGACCACAATACCCTTCATTAAAATGTGAAAAAGACGAAACTGCCCTTGTAATCCGGAAAAATGCACTAGGCGCGCGATCAGAAAGAGTTGGGCTCGTGAGGTGGAGGTTGCGCAGCTGTGCGCGCGCTCACTTGGCGCTCGGACCTGGAACTCAGCGCGCGAGCACAAGAGGCTGGGCGCGCAATCTTAGAAGGGTGGGAGTGCGACCTAGATAATTCTGTGCCGATCAATCTTCGACTTCCTCGTTTTCTTCATATCTTGAGTTCTAGAGCTCTGATTGACTCGATTTTTTTTGCGTTGCGACCCTCTCTTCGAGATCTTAAACATGGTACATAATTTTCACCATTTGGATCACCTTAAAAATATGAACTCTATCGAACTTGCTCGTCTCTTCACCTTTTTGCTTGTTTTCACCTATAAACACAACTTTCTAGCCAACAAGAGATCAAATGAACAAAGTATATCATAATAGGGTAAAAAATGAAGATAAGATCATCAAAACCATATAGAAATGGATGCAAAATGATGCAATTATGACCCTAATCAACTGCCATAAAATTAGATCAGGAATCCTCAGCATTGATTTGAAACTCAGGAAGATTGACCTAAAATCTGAGCACAGTCCCTTAACCACCTTTTCACTAACTAAGCTAAAAAACTTTCAGTAAAACACTTGAAACGAGTATAATCTAGGGCTCACACTTTCCCACTTAAAAGCTTTTTTAGATATCTATCCAACTGACTAGTTTCTAAGTATACATTAGGTGGGTTATCTTTACTGAGCTCACTCTGAGCACATTTCAGGATTCAGTGTACATGGTTCCTGAGTCTTTCAGTCTTAAGGACTAAGTCTCAGTGATCATTATCAGTTTATAGTTGACTGAATCCTAAGCAGTATTTTCCTGAAAAAGGAAAAATTGTTATTAGTGTATCCCCCCCCCCCAAAAGACACAAAATTCCATTCTTGTGAAAAAACGGAAGTCCAGTTCAGTAAAAATACATTCATCTTAGAAATGTTCCTGTTTCAGAATATCTAACTCACTAAAATCCAACGTATTACTCAGACAATCATATTGATTCACGGACAATCTATTAAAACCTTATTTTATGCAGATTTTGATGATAGCAAAATATAGGATTGGATATTTGGAAACTAACATTTCAAGTTAAAATTGAAGAACTTAGGAAGTTACAGTTTGAAAGGAAAGTCTACAACTGTAGAGTTGGTGAACTTACAGGTGGACAAGACCTTACAACTGCAAACTTGATCCTGCAGTTGAAGAGTAACGTTGCAATAGCAAAGCTATGACTTAAAGAGAGAACCTACATTTTTTCAACGGTTAAGTCACACCTCTTCCTCTATAAATAGAAGAGAATTTCAGAAGAGGAAACAACAACTCAAGCATTCAAGCATTAAACTCTGAGCAAACCTACAGCTAGCAAATATTTTGAGAGCTTAATTTGAAAGATTTTTCTTTGTGATTCATAGGCTAGTTTGTTAGGATTTTCTTAGTGAAGAATCACATTTTTATTGTTGTTCCCTAACCTATTTTTATTTTAATATCTACTTAGTGTAGATTTCTCTTTGTGATGTAATGGCTCTTTGTGAGTCTATTGTATACTTAGTAAATAAGTCAAGTGTGAAAGACCACTCTGAAAAATTATCTACAAGTCATTTTAATTTTCTTAAGTTCTGAAAAATTTGCAACTGTAAGTATCTAGTCTACATCTAAAACCTTTGTGGTCTTAAACCTTGTAGATATATTTTTAAATCATTAGGTACTAAGAAAGTTCTAGTATTCTTGTTTTAAAAGTTTGAAAATTTTGTTTCTGAAGAAGGTCTATTCACCCCCCATCTAGACATTCACCACTTAAGAAACCAACACTGTCATACACACACATTTTGGTATATTGGATTCTGAGTACAGTGCATTATATGGATACTGACAGGTTGTACTTTCTGCTGCATCTAATTAACAGGTTAGTAATTCTTATTTTCTGATTACGGGATTCACTGAATCCAACATATATCAACTCCAGTCACTGTGACATTGTTGAGGAGGCGATAACAACATTAAAATTAGTTAGAGAGGTATATCCAGATGTTGGTCCCAGAATGAGTATAATTAGTGTATAGGGGAGAATATATTGATGTCAATTTTTCCAAATTTCTCATGAAAATGCTCTTACAAAACTCAGTCAGGACGATCCTAAAATTACTCACTGAACTGATGGTCTCAGGGGTAGCAGAGATAGATCAGTCAGGAACCAGGTAAGCTGAGTTTTGAGTGATGTGCTCTAGAAAGCTCAGTAGAGATAACCCACCTACTGACCGCTTCAGTAGCTAGTTAGTTGGATTGCTATTTCAGTAAGTTAGAGTTATGTTTGCCAATTTCATGCTCATACGCAAGTGTACGTGGTCGTAGTGTACGTGGCAAGGTAACTAAGTTAAAATATATCGATCTCAGAGAAGCGGGGCGATGAATAGTAAGGATGTTTTTTAAACAAGTAGAATCTAAAAAAGCAAGTAAATGGCTTGGGTTTCTATCTACTTATCTTTGTAAGATATGAAAATCTAACTATCACCTTCTTGTGAAAGATGAGCAAGTGTGAGAAGCATGCATTAGTGTAATTTCCTTATAGTTCATTTAGTGCCTATCTTATCCTAGCATGTAGTTCCATTGATTGATCAACTAAGCCCATGGCTTCATTAGGTGTCTGGATCTCTCTAACAACACATAACACTCTAATTAAGAGGTCATTACTCATAAACAATTCTCATTGACTTAAAAGTATTTAATCAAACACTTGGCATGCACAATATTCAATCAAGAACTTCTATGAACAAGCTCAATTCTCATATGTTGCTAATCCACTTAGGCTCTAAACATCCAATTGACATTCCAAGCATTCATACAATTCATCAATTAAGAGAATCAACCAATCAATTTCACTAAACATGCATAGGAATAATAGAACACCAAATTACTACATAAGGTTCATACACGAATGCATAAAAGGGATTAGCCCATGGCTAATTGAGTGATCAAATCAACAATTAAGTACACTAGTATCATGATTAATACAAAAATGTAAAGAGATTACAAGGAAATTACCTATTATAATGGAATTGAAAGATTACTCTACTATCTTGAAAATCTAACTCTTAATTCGAAATTGAAATACAAAAACGAACCATAAGGATGAAGCTCTTGACGAGGCGAATCTAAAGATATAAACGGATGAAAGATCTAATGGCTAGATTGCAAGAATTTGTAGAGAAAAGTGCAAGGAATTTAGAAAACCCACTAATAACTACCTAATCTCTCTCTAAAACCTCCCTAATGAAAAGTCCCTCCAAAATCTGATGCTTGATATATTTATAGTGCTCCTCATGCTTAGACCAAAGTGCCCTTCATTAAATGCGCAAAAGGATGGAAATGCCCTTAATGAGCTGGACTTTCGCAAAGGTACGTGACCGAAAGCTGGAGGACGCGCGATCATGCTATGTGTTCGCCTGGTTGCACGGTGCTCGATCCCGAATGTGGGCGCACGACCATGCACTGACTGGCGTGCGACCATGGCCTCTCTGTGATGTCCGAACTCCGACTTCCTCGTTTTCGATCCAATTTCTCATCCGAGCTTCCTAGGGTCTTCCCTTGAGTCATTTGAACTTCTCTACATGCTCGGAACGCATCAACTCTTCCTCTCTAATCACAAACTCCTCGTTTTTGCTCATTTTTCCCTAGAAAACACACTTTCTTGCCAACACGCGGTCAATAATACCAAATATAGCATATGAGGATCACATATGAACATAATCTGTTGGTCCCAAAGGCAGGTTTTAGGGAAGAATACCTTTGAACAAGT
>JAPKLY010002937.1:10790-21408 GCA_026898435.1 Prunella vulgaris | reverse complement strand
ACTGAATACTACTTTGGAAGCCTCACATGGACTGATAGGGTTCATAATGTTAGGATCCCTATATCTGTGCGCTCTGTCTTTCCCATGAGGATATTGTGATTGTTCTAAAATATGATCTTGTTCCACCTTATGTATTCTATTACATGTACTGCCTTCTAAATTGTAATAAAACTATGGGTAGAGTTGCTCTCAACGGAAATCGAATTCAGGATATCAGGCGAGTCTAAGCTCTGATACCATGAAAGAATTATGTTTCATCTAAAAGTCCGAACTTAAAGAAGGGTGTGAAATCAATTCACTTATTTAATTTTTCTAACATGCATGTTATCATATTAACCATAAAAATAATTATTTCCACTTTCCATTCATATTAAAAATATAAAATGAAAAACATAATTAAATTTACAAAATTTCTTCCTGTACCATTAATTTTAACTCGTAACTAAAAAATTCATATACCTATTTGGATGAAAAGAAAAAAAAATACGTAGGTATATCTTTAGAGATGATCTCCCACTCAAACATTCAGATCCCAAATCATTCTTATTCTGACTCATTTAGGATGTAGTTGTAAATTCGACCAAGTAACTTTAAAAAAAAAAAGGTATAACAAATCCTGTCTCATTTTGTAATGTTTACAACATTTTATAATGTTTACAACCAAATTAAGGACAATTTAGTATTAATTTAAAATGGGAATAATAATGAGTATTATTAAAGAGTTAATCACTATAGAATTAGTGATTATCTTTTTGTTTATTTTATTTCTATGATCCCCTTCATGTGTAATAAATAATAGCAAGCACTATTAATGGGAATTAATCCTTATTCATTCTTCGTAGTTGGATTGTAATGTTACTAATGTACGAGACTTGAACTTTGGTGATATTTATGTAATGCTGAAGGGCAGAAGACATAATAACTCCATGTGTTTGATGAAATATATATATATATATATATCTTAATATTATATAAAGACGAAGTTATTAAATCAACCAAAATGCTCGATTTCGAAATTCCTCTCTTCTCATAACTCTGACAAAAAAAATTAATCACGACCTTATATTTTAAGTGTTATAATCTTGACCCTACATATTATTATATATATATATCTTATATAAATCTCATAAATATATTCTTAATATCAAATATTCTTATATCTAATTTTTTTTAATCTCAACCGTTCATCTTAATTTCTATACTTATATAAATTTCAACTCTATAAAAATTATTATTCTTATATTTTAACCTTATTTCTGCGTGCATCTCTTTCTTCTCTTCTTATTTCTTTTCTAATGTTCTTAGTTATAGTATTATGATATTCAAATTTTTTATTTATTTATTTTTTTCGATTTTTTTCTTGCAGGTTCATATTTTACATCTAACAATTTGGTGAAATAATATTTTTCTATTGCAACACAATTTTCGTGGTTTTCTTTTGGAGGTAATGTTTAATTGCTACAATTGCTCATCTATTTGATTTAAAATTTTGATGTTTGAATTGTTTATTTATCTTTTAAATACTTTTTTCATGTTTTAATATTCTGATATTATTTATTTATTTATGTTCAATTTTAATTACAGGTTCGCATTAAAATCAATGTTTCTGCGTTATACATACCATAAGTTAATTATAATTCTAGAAAAAAAATGTTTTAGAGCATAATATTGTGTATGTGTTGTGCATGTGTACATATTCTTTGATTACTTAATTTATTTGTCTTTATAATAATTTTTTACCATGTTCTCAATATTTTAATATTGTTTATTTATTTTTTTATGTTCAATTTTAATTACAAATTCGCATTAAAATCATTGTGTATGCGCCATACATACTGTAAGTTATTTATAATTTTGAAAAAATGTGTTCTAGAGCATAATATTGTATATGCATTGTACATGTGTACATATTTTTTAATTACTTAATTTATTTACCACAATATTGTGTATGCGTTATACATGTGTAAATCATTGATACACGTATATGTTAAATTTAAAATCACACACACACATATAAATATATATATATGTATTTTTTCTTGATTTTTTTATATTATATGTATTTTTTGTTTCATACCGCGAAATTCGATCGCGGGTATATATATATATATATAATGTATACCCGCGAATTTCGCGGTATGAAATAAAAATTGAATGTATAAAAGTAAATTTTATATATTTATTGTGATTTAATTAATTTTTTAATAATCTACATTAAAAATATATGCATTAAAAATATATTTTTAATCTACATTAAAATATATGCATGTTTTAGGATAATCGATAAATATGAAGAACAAAGAACACAGGATTTGTTGACCCAGTTCACCTGAAAGTAGAGATGTTAAACGGGCTGCGGGCTGGCGGGCCGGCCCGTTTAATCCTATTTTTTACAGGGTTAGGTCCGAGCATATGGAGGCCCGTATAAAACCGGGCCTTTTTGGCCCGGACCTGTTAGCCCGCGGGCTAAACGAGCTAGCCCGCCGGTTAACCGGGCTGGCCCGGTTTTTTTTAATTAAATTAAATAATTAATATATAATATAAGTTAATTAAATTTGAAAGTGATTGTGGGCTGTGGAGGTGTGGGCCGTGGGCTGGCCTGATTTCTCCTCACTTGTGTTACGTAATTGTAAACTTTATTAATTATATTTTTATTAATTATTAATTACTAATTCATTATTAACTAATAACTTAACTACAGATTAAAATAGAAAATAAGTAAATAAGTTAGATCTCAATTAATTCAAAACTTTTAGGGATGTGTGAACTTTAGTTATTAAATCATTAGTTCTATTTTATATTAAATTTTAAATTTGTAAAAAAAAATTACCCCGAGCCCGTTAGTGGCTTGTTTAGCCCGTGGACCGCTAGGGTTAGGGTTATGTTCGAGCATATAGCGGCTCGTTAAGGATGAACCGCTAAGGCCCGGAGCCCTATAGGGCTGGCCCTGTAGGTTTAGGGCCAGCCCGTTTAACATCTCTACCTGAAAGGCTACATTTGGGGGTGTACCAAACCAGGAGATTGTTTCACTATATCTTGTGAATGAGATCCATTTATATAGCTTACAAACTAGGGTTTACATGATATGTGATACATAATGAAATGACTAAACTATCCTTCTAGTAAATACTTTTGATGAAGACACATAAATGTAATTTCCTTTAACACTCCCCCTTATGCCAAATCAAAAGGATGAATGGTGCATGAATGTTGCCTCGATAAAAACATTGCCAAGTAACATCCATATAAGAAAAATAAACATTGGTTGAAGGGAAAATGAGTTGCAACACACCTATGTTAAGACTCCCCCTGAAGTCTACACCTCTCAACTGATAGGTACATCTATCAAGTGAGCTCGGAAAATTTACACATCTCAATTCCTTTAAGATGTTTCTCAAAAGTTATCTTGGACAATGATTATGTAAATAAATTAACCACAATTTCTTTAGAGCTTACTTAAATTACTTGGATCTTGAACAAAGATTGTTATAGCATGTTATAGGAAAACTTCGGTGATACATACTTTATATTATCACCTATATAAACAGTTTCATCTGTTCAATGCATGCAATATATATTCTTCTTATATAAATATATGATCTTCAGTAATAGAACTTAAATCACAGGTTCCTTGAATGTGTGATGAAACTTTTACTAAATACACTCACAAATTGCTTCATGTAAGGTATTAATCTCTAGATAGCTTAAAGAGATAGCTATCAAAGTTTTCTAAATCGATGCCCAAGAAATCACCATGTTTCTCATGGTAAATATATAACCAATTTGGGAACGTTCATGTGGTTAAAATATACCCAACATTAGTAGAACCAAATAACATATTATTTGGTGTATAAGTGTATAGGATAGCATTCAATATTTTCTTAAGGGTTGCAATTTCATCTGCAGTCCCTTTCAACATTTATATAGTAAAAAATATGTCCATGTCCTGGTTTCTTTTAAGTATCAAAGTACATTCTTGACACTATTCCAATGATATTTGTGTTGGTCCTGTAATAAATTTAGTTAACAAGTTCATTGAGAAAGTAATATCTAGCCGAGTATATTCAGCTAAGTACAATAATGCGCCTATTGCACTTAAACAAGGAATTTCAGTTCCTAATATCTCTTCGTCATTTTGCTTTGGACGAAATGGATATTTCTTTAAATCCAAACATCGGCCGATCACGAGAGTGCTAACAGAATGCATTTTGTCCATATTAAATCGCCTGAACATCTTTTTGACATATGCAGACTGGTGGATAAGTATCCACAAACTCAATAAAGTTGAGTTTTCCCAAGATCCTTTATCTCAATAATTTTAATTAGTTTCAGGATTTCTCTTATTTCATTAAGAGTACGTATGTTCATCCATCAACATAAGTATCATAATCGCAAACCCAAAACTCATTTTTCTTTATAAATACGAAGGGACATTGTTCTTTGTTGTTGTAACCTTTCCCAATCAAGTAGTCACTTGACTTGGCTAATAGAAGGTCATCAGACACTTTCATATATATATCTGAATTAAGATCCCCATTGAGATATACAGTAACCATGTTCATAAGCTGCATTTCCAATCCTTCGGATGCTACTACGCTAATAAAGTAGTAAACATTATAACGTTCTTAACAAGAGAGTATGTCTCCTCATAATCAATTCCAGAGCGTTATGAGAAACCTTGCGCTATAAGGCAAATTTTCTATATCAGGACCATATATTTCTCATTACGCTTTATGACAAAGAGTTATTTATGTCCTACAGGCTTTACACTTGGTCGGGCTAGCACTACCGGACCAAATACATGCAACCTTGTCAGAAAACCAAGTTCTACCTGGATTGATTCTTGTAATTTGGCTAGTTTGCTCTTTGTTGATATTCTACAACTGAGCTTGGTTTGATTTTATCGTGCTCTATATTTTCTTGAGCAACATAATAAATAAATACATCATTAGTCTGTGTGCAATGTCTGTCCTTCGACTCATTTTCACTCTCCCAATTAATAGAGATTTTTCATTTTCTGGAATCATATTGAACATCGGAGCGTCCTCCTGTAATGATTCTTGGATATATCTATAAATAGAGATGATCTCATAAGATGTATTTTTGACATTGATGATCAATTAATTGAATTGTGTCGCACCTACCATTCCTTCCTTTGGGTGGTGTCGATCGAACCAAGTGGCCTCCCCCTTTTCCTTTTGGAGGTCACGGCCTCAACCACGCCTCCACCAAGTGTGGTTGCAACACCTTTTCTACGGTGTTGTGCCCCTTATTGGGGACTTCTAACCCTACAGGCATATTTGCAGCTGACATGTATGAACCAGTCACTTTAGCAATATCAATGAACAAATCAGGCATCGAATTTGTTACGTTCTGAAAGTTTATTATTTTACACCACTTTTTCATTGTGAAGTTTGGGGATCAAATGAGACAATGTGGGGATCAACCATGATACTTCCAGATGTTCCCACAGAAATTTTTTTTTCTTATCTACCCCTAACGACGGGAAGACTGCCTCATTCAAGTGACAATCCACAAATCTAGTGGTAAATAGGTCGTCTGTCAATGGTTCTAAGTAGCGAATATTTGTTGGAGATTTATATCCAACATAAATACTTAATCGTTGCTGAGGACCCATTTTAGTGCACTGTGGGGGCTCAATCGGCACATATGTTACACAATAAAAATGCATAAATGTTAAATATCAGGCTTATATCCAGTTACCAACTGGTACACAGGTTGTTAACGTTGGGTCTAGAATGAATAAGTAAAGATGCATGCAGTATTGCATAAACCCCATGCAGATATAGGCATGTTGGTGCGCATAACCAGTTCCTAACCACCATGTATTTTCTTTAAATGGTGGCCTCTGCGAGACCATTTTGTGTAGCACATGAGTATCGAGATGCTTTACATTGATCTTGATATATATAGAATAATCATCACATGCTTTTGATATAATAATGTGATATTGTGATTAGGGTGATGAGCCCTAAGACATGTACTTTGTGCTAAGAGTTTTGCATGCATAATGTCTTGTGGACAGTAAAGTGACATGTGACTCGTATGTCAAAGTATAATCCAGTACCATAAAATACTTGAATGATCTGCATTCTGGACTAATTAATCCACAAATATCATCATATATCTTGTGTAAGAATGAAATATTTTATTTTGTATCTTTAGCATAAACAGGTCTCAATGTTACTTTTGCTAAAGAGTAAGCTTTGCAGAATGAGTGACTTGCCTTAAACTTTTATAATGAGGCAGGGTGAGATGTAAATAGTATATCTGGTGCTTCAGAAAATAATAAGTGCGACAATGCAGCAACATGATCGATATCGTGCATTATATCAATTTTCATCTCATTTCATGCGTCACTCTAAAAATAAGGATGTAATGTGAGTTCTTCAACATTATGAATTATTATACAAAAGGCTATATAAATTAATATCACATAGTCTATCAGTGATAATATAAAGTTCAAAAATTCGAATAGCAGTGACACAACTCACTATATCGACATCTTATTTCCTTTAAAATGTGTTTTCTTTCACATTTGTTTGATATACAAATTTCATTCTCACAGTGTATTTATAAATAACGTTGGCACACATATTTTTTAAATTACATGGTTCGATTAGCTCTTAATGCATATGGAGCTATTTTTTTCAACAATTGTCTCATTAGACATTGTTCCTTGTTCTTTTTAGAAATCTCATACCCTTATGAGTTTCAATTTGAACAAAATGATTGAGTAAAATGATTTGCTTTTCATTTAATATTTTCTTTTATTTCGTAAATGTATCACTTTACATCGTGAAAATATTATATTCGAACCATGTAAACTAAATAAATGGAGTACTTTTGAATAAAATCTAATGAACCAACATTAATAAAAATAAGATCTCGTATCAAAATCTAACTTAAGATTCATCATTAGTCTAACTAACTTTAAGACCAAAATGAGTATTTTAAATAAATGAGGCGTTATGCCTTTTCAACATTCTTGAAGTATTAAGAATTCATTAGCAAAGTCCATGTTGCCATTAAAAAAAGTTTATTATCGTGAGGTTAATATAGAGGGTATCTTGCTATAATGTGGTGCTTCATTCTCATATTCATATGGATTAGTACGTCATATCTCATTTTCTTTTGGGTTCTTTCCATTATTTTACTAATCAAAATTAGTCTTGAGAAGGTAATTTATCCCAATTAGACATAAAAAAATTTGTTTCATCCCTCTCAGCTATTTGCAATGCGTTAATTAGCTGAAGTATGAAAAATGAGAAAAGCTTTTTAAATCATTGATCATTTATATGAATATTTCCAAGTGTCCATTTAAGAGTGTAACCTCACTTCTTTAATTTGACCTTGTCGGATAATTCTTTGTCCTTGGTATCCGTGTATAATTTAATTTTGAAGACATAAATTCCTCCCGTGAAACTCAAGAATGGTACTCAGTTTCTTTTGAGACCAATATAGTATAATCAGATCGAGTACGTTCAACCATTTATTATAACACAAGGAAGTTTATGAATTTAATATGCAAGCATAGCCATACATAAATTTCTTTTCAAGAATGTATCCATTTGAATTAGATCTTGAGACTATGGGTCACGTATTTATCGATGCTTTGTGAAAATGTTTCATCACATTGATTTGTAATTCATAATTATCATCCATGAATTTTCTTTATCAAATGAACCTTGCCTAATAGAACCAATATTATAATCCAACTCAAAGTAGATTTTGGGAGCAGATTTCAGACTAGTGATCAACTGTGTAGTAAGATGAACTACACAGGGCACAACCACTAGGATAGCGGGAGAGAGATGCCTATCTCATTGTTCATTCAGAAGAGATGACTTGTGCATCACATATATGCCAAACAACCACCCACTCATAATTAAAAACAAGCTAAATGAAAGTAGCTGACTCTCCCTCAATAAAGCCGTATACTCTAAATATCAGTTTCAGCGATAGAAATGTATAACAGACATAAGTGGTAACAAATCAACCTGCCACAAAATTTTCACAGGTAGAACTTTTCCAACACATTCATAACTCACGATTTTTTTTTTTTAACTCAACAATGCTTCATGAGAGAGAGAGAATATGGTTTTATGAGCACCGGCTTTCTCATTTAATTAAACAGCAAGGCAACGCCCAGAGACAGAAACTGAGTAATAATAAGTAGGAAGTAAGTTTACCTCCACCTTGCAGAGAGGATATATGGGGGCTTTGTTTAGGAGTTGATTGACTCAACCAGAGTCGGCTTTACGAGGGACTTGCCAAAAGGACCACAACGCTCGTTAAAATTGATCGCCTTCAGACTAGGGACCCAAAGACAAGTTCAGCGATGGTTTAAATCGCGCCGGTTAAGAGGTCGCACTTAATAGATCTTAGATGCTTAATAGATAGAAACACTGAGTCATCATCTTCGAGACAATGGCGTGCTAAGTCGCCGAAAATCACAATTGATTCACCATGATTTCGGTAGCACCGCTAAATCCTCAATCGAGACACCGATTTTCGCCAATAGAGGGATAGCATCGGGTGCCATCAATTCAGGGACGCCGCCTCTTTTGTCGAGCTTGTCGGGGTGACATTGGAGGGCGAGCTACCTGTACGCCAATCGGATTTCGTCAGCAGTTCAGACCGCGGTTTTTTCCAGGAATTCATGGTGGTGCAGTCGCGGTAAAGAGCAGTTCCAGCGTCGAGCTTCAGAGGCGGTGCGGCTAATAACCGCCTGGTCGAGCCCAACGACGACATTTTGGCCTTCATTCTCGTCATCCTTTGCGACGAAGATTATCCGCGGAAGGTATATGTTGTTCTTGTTAGAGTGATCGGGATCCAGAATCTCCGCCCAGCGACAGCGGCGATTGAAGAATAGTGATTGCTGATTGAAAGCCTGCCGTCGAATTTGGCCTCCATCGTCGTCCAGCGGCTGTTTTGGCGACGGACACGAATTCAAGGTTAGGATTATGGTTTAGGGTTTCTGATATCTAATTTGCAGAACAATCGTGTGCAGGGGAGTTGAAGAAGAATTAAGATTAACAATTAATTGGAAAAGCAATTCGTGCTGATAACATGTTTTAGATAATCGATAAATATGAAGAACGAAGAACATAGCATTTGTTGACTCAATTCACATGAAATGCTACATCTGGGGGGCGTACCAATCCAGGAGATTGTTTCACTATATCTTGTGAATGAGATCCTTTGGATCACCCACTCAACTCAATTGAGGAGTCCGTTAGCTCACCTGTTTAATACGGTACAAAAATTATATATATATATATATCAACTGAAAGGTGAAAATTATAGAGAATGTAAAATTAATTCATATGAATAATTATTTTTCTCAATATATATATTCCTGATTGAGGGCACGGTCAAAATGAAATCAATCTTGGTGGATGTAGTATTGCAATGTACCCAAGTTTTGGTGTAAATATAAACAATTGACCTCGTTTCGATGTTAAATCGCGATTTGATCTTAAATCATGTATGATCTACATAGATAATGTTGTTGGCAGTGACAGAAGTAGTATACCATATAATGAATTATTATTTTTAGTATAGCTAATATGTAACAATACTTATATCTTGATATAGAATATACTTATCAATATATATATATATTAAAATAATTATATAGATGTATATATATATATATATATAAGAGAAAACTATAAATTTTAGCCTTTTTTTATGGTACAAACTCTTTTTTGTCCACAAATTTATAAAAACTCTTTTTTGGTCTTTTTTAAAAATAAGTGACCAATATACCCTTAATTCTCATTTCCTTTTTTAATATATTTTTTTTCACCCCTAATCTTTTTCCTATTTCATTTCTTACACCAAATTAAAATAAGTGACTAATATACTTTTAATTATAGTATTTTTTTGACGGAGTTGGGTCGGATTGATTTTTTACGTTCCTTTAACCTAGAAAATTTTAAAAATAACATGATTACGAATAATATTATCTTTATTAATTATTAAGAATTAAATAAGTATTCTTGAAAGGTCGGAAACTGATCGGAGTTCGGTCAATTTTTTTAGAAATAACATATTTAGTAATTTTTTTTGTGACGGAGTTAAGGTCGAAACTAATTTTTAGATTATTTTTACTTAAAAAACACTATGCATATGTAGAATTTTAATTGACATTATCTTTTTAATTTTTACTAGTAAAATAACTAATATTTTTAAAAGTTGGATATTTCTACAAATTCATTAAAAATATCATTTGCACTAGTATTTTTTTTTACGGAGTTGGGTCGGAATGATTTTTTACGTTCCTTTAGTGTAGAAAAAATTTAAAAGATACATGATTACGACTAAATTTTTTTTTTTATTTTTAAGAATTAAATAAGTAATCTTGAAAGGTCGGAAACTGGTCGGAGTTCGTTCAATTTTTTTTGAAATAGCATATATAGTAATTTTTTTTTGTGACGGAGTTTGATCGGAACTACATCTTAGATTATTTTTACCTAAAAACTACTATGCATATGTAAAAAAATTGATTGACGTTATCTTTTTAATTTTTACTAGTAAAATAAATAGTATTTTGAAAAGTCGGATATTTATCTAAATTTATTAAAAATAG
>JAPKLY010002937.1:0-10690 GCA_026898435.1 Prunella vulgaris | reverse complement strand
TTTTTTAAAAGAAACATGATTACGACTAACGTTATCTTTATTAATTTTTAAGGATTAAATAAGTAATCTTGAAAGGTCGGAAACTGGTCGGAATCCGGTTAATTTTTTTTAAAATAGCATATTTAGTAATTTTTTTTGTGATGGAGTTTGATCGAAACTACTTCTTAGATTATTTTTACCTAAAAAATACTATACATATGTAAATATTTTGATTGACGTTATCTTTTTAATTTTTACTAGTAAAATAACTAGTATTTTGAAAAGTCGGATATTTATCTAAATTTATTAAAAATAGCACTTGCAATAGTATTTTTTGATGGAGTTGGGCCGGATTGATTTTTTACGTTCCTTTAATCTAGAAAAAATTTAAAAGATACATGTTTACGACTAATGATTAGGGTCATAATTGCATATTTTTGTAATCATTTCTATATGGTTTTGATATTCTTATGATCATATTTGACCCTAATATGGTATAAATTGTGCTATTAACCCTTTTTGGCTAGAAAGTTGTGATTATAGGTGAAAACGAGCAAAACGAGGAAGAAACGAGCAAGATCGTAAAAGTTCAGAAAATGTGAGTTGATCCAATGAATACAAATGTCATACAATGTCGAAGAGTTCGAAGAGAGGGTCGCAATGAAAAAAGAATCGAGTCAATCGGAGGTCTAGAACTCAAGATATGAAGAAAACGAGAAGTCGAGGATCGATCGCACAAGTCGAAGCCGGGTTCGAGCGACCACAGGCCAGACTCGTGCGACCATGGGCAACGTTCGTACGCCGAACTTCTGGTTCGGGCGACGACGAGCCGTATGAACGCTCACACGAGCTTGGTTCGTGCGGTCACCTGCTGGCGATCGTGCGATGGCTCGGTTGGTCCATTTTCGAAGGGCAGTTTCGTCTTTTCGCGCGTTTAATGAGGGGCATATTGGACCAAGCATTGTGGGCACTATAAATACTCTTAAGATCAGATTCTCAAGGGAGCCAAGTCATAATCCAAGACACATTTCTTAGATTAGATAGAGAGTGAGGTAGTTACTTGGAGGTTTCTTAATAGTTCTTCTCACAAATTCTTAGATAACTTTTGATCTACCGTAGTGATCGTCGATCCGTTTATTCCTGCATGCTCGTCTGGTTGTAGGCTACATTCTCACCCATCGAATTTCAATTCCATTTGTCGGATTTCAATTTAGCATTTTAGAGGTAAATTGTATCTTTCCAAATGTCATTGTAATAGGTAAATTTCTTTACATTTCTTTCTTAATGATGAATGTTCCTAGCATAATTGTTCTTAAGTTTACTCAATTAGCCATGGGGTAATTTCTTTATGTGTTAGTGTATGATGCCTATGGAGTAGTGATGTGATATGTTGATCTTTTGAATGATTTGAATTGTTGTATGATCAATTCTCTAATTGGAAGGTTTGTATGAATGCTTGCATGTGTAGATGATAATAGGGCCATTAGGGAGTTAGTCTCTTGCGAAAGTAGAGCTTATTTCCTAAATTCTCTTGTATTAAGACCAATGCATATCAAGTGTTTGATGAAATTCCTAAGATAGTGAGAATTATCTTTAGTGAATTAGATTAACAATTAGAGACTTTAATATGTATTAGGGAAACCTTTTTGCACGTTAGAGAGGCTTGTCCATTGATTATACACAATCTCATTGAATGATAAAGTGATACTTCACTCACGAAACATAGGGTAATACACTAGCACATTCCCTCACATTTGCTCACTTTGCGAACACAAGGTGATAGGTAGTTTGCTCTTTTGACAAATTAGTAGACAATAGATACCCTTGCCTTTTATTGCTTTGTTAGCTAGCCAATCGAAACAACGAATTATCATTCAAATCCTCGTCTCCTTTGGGTTCGATATATTAAAACTTGGTCAAGCTTACCACGCTAATCACGAACACGTACACTTGCGTGAGGACTCATTTACACCGAACAAGTTTTTGGCGCCGTTGCCGGGGAGGCGGCTTGTTTGATTGGTTGTTTGTTGTTTTTTTTTCTTTTTGATTGGTTTTTATTGTGAGAGTTTTGATACTTGTGGTGATGAGTGTTTGCATGTCTTATCTTTGTTTCTTTGTGTGTTCTTAATCATTCTTGGTGAGTGTTGATACTTGCTTGTTTTTGTAGGAGTGAACTTACTTGAAGATGGGCGAATACAACCAATACTTGTATTCTCCACAATATCTATATTCTCCTAATTTTTATGCGTATCAACCTCACCCATATCAACCACCACCTCCACACGAAATTTCTTATTCTTCTAATCCTTACTCATATGAAGATTCCTACACTTTACCCTCTCCTACTCCTTCAAATCATGAAGAAGCTCCTCAAAGCCATATTAATGATACTCTAGTTTACATCCTAAATAAATTTGAAGAAATTCGAAAGGATTCCATAAGAAGCTTTGAGGAGACTAATGAGAAGATTGATAAATTGTTCAAATCTCGAGGAGATCAAATTAAGAGCTTGGAGCTCCAAGTGGAGCAATTGGCCAAACAAGCCCAAGAGATTTGTGAAGAAAAGTTGGAGGATGAAGATGGGGGTAATTTAGATGATTCAAGAGGAGGAAAGGAATATGATCAAGAAGAGGAAGACAAATGTCCACTCATGGACTTGAGCTTAATTGAAGAAAAACAACAAATTGAAGTGGAAGAGGAGCCTACAATTGAAATGAGCATTTCTCTACCCTTAGACTCTTCTACTTGTGCTTTAATTGATAATGTTGTTCGTTGTGAATATGCCTTACCTCTTGATATAATTGATTACAAGCTTGAATTGAAAATCTTCTTGAATATTTTTTATAGTAGGAGACGGGGGTGGATTAGGTTGAGAAGAAAAGATGAATTTTCTTGTGCTTATAAATTCAAAATGATAAGGAAAGTAGGGGTGTGGGGTAGAAATCCTACTTGTTTCCTTGAGCATTATGCTTTGAGATTTATGTTTGATGGTGAGGAGGCCAAATATCCTTGGCCATTTAGCTAACATTGGTGTCGTCCGGCTAGGGGACGTTAAATCCAAGCGCTAGGTGGGAGGCAACCCACCCTTATATCCTTTTCGTATCCTTTATTGTTTGTGTTGATTAGTTTTGCTTTTTGATTTTAGGGGTAGAAGCATGAATGCCATTTTTAGCTCATGATTTTGTGCTTTGATTGCTCTTTTTGGATTTTGTGCTATTTTGTGCAAGAATAGATTTGATGAGCATATTTTGATTAAGGTTTTGAGATATACTTGTTGTGGGAATTGATATGGTTTGTGCATGGTTTATTGAACTTGAGTTTCTTGATTAATCACTCTTTCCAAACTTTATTAGGATTTTTGATCCGAAAAAGTTTGGGGGGGTGTGATTCGTGATTAATTTTTCGATTAATTGCTCATTTTCATGATTAATTTAATGATGTTCAATGACCATTTATGTTACATGTGGAGTTTTAAGTTGTGTTGTGTAGGAAAATGGAAGAAAATGGCTTGAAAAAGGTGAAAAGAGATGAAAAATCGAAGTGGTGCAAAAAGGGTTTTGGTTCGTGCACCCATAAGCATTGATTCGTGCACCCAGAAGCTCGGTTCGTGTGACGGTTCACTGGTTTGGGCGAGAGTGGTTCGTACGAATGCTCGCACGAGTCTGGTTCGTGCGACAAGCTTGCTGGCTCGAGCGACGACGGTCCACACGAACTCTCGCATGATCCCGGTTCATGTGGCCGTAGGTTCGGTTCGTGTGGCACCTTGTGAATCCAAATTTGACCAATTTTTGGTCCAACTTTGACCACACTTCCCTAGGTTTGTCCACTTACTCTTTGTCTTCATTTCCCACTTATTCCACACACAAACACACACTTCTCTGTTCACTCTTGCACTCCATATTCTCTCAACACCAAGAAGGAGAAAGTTGGAGAACATTTCCATATCTCAATTTCTACAATTTTTCTCATCAATTCCTTCCAAAGGTATGTTCTTTTAACTCTCTTCATTCTATTTCTTGCAATTTTATTGAAATTCCATGGTAGCATTGTCTAGAATAAGAAATTTAATTTTTAGAGTTCTTGAGCTTAGTTTGGGGATTTCTTTATTCTAGTTTAATTTTGAGCAATTGTTGATGAAATAATGGTACATTGTTGATGGGTAATCCATGAGGAATCAAATTGCATGCTAATTTAGTGAATTTTGGACTTAAGTGATGATTGATGGATTATTGATGATTTGATCTTAGGATTGTTGATGCTTTTATTGATTGTGTTTAATTCGTATGCATTGCTTGATATTGTCTTCACCTCTTTGCCAAACTTTTTAGACTTATGGTCCAAAAAAGTTTGGGGGGGTGTGATCGTTTTGCCATTCTCTTCGCAATGCTATATTTAGGATGATTTTGAGTGCTTGTATGATGTTTTGACCATATGCTTATGATTAGGTTGTTTTGCTTGTTATTTTTGCCAAATTGTTGCTAAGCTTTGAGTAGTGTGGCATGAGATATGTTTATGGTTGTGTGGATGAGTTGAAATTTCATGTTGGATGTAGTAGAGTTATGGCTTGATTCTTATCTTGTCTTTTGTGCTATGGATTTGATGATACTTGAGATTTTGATGATATGAGCATTTTTTATATGAGATGAGTCATGATCACCCTATACCTGTGAGGTTTTGAGCCATTTATACCCGTTTCAATCTTGAACGGATGACATTTTTTTTTTCTTGATGTGAGTTCCACACATGTGCATTTTACTCTAGAACTTGGCTTTAGTCTTGTTTAAGACTACATTTGACATTGAATTCACATAATATGATTTGAGGCCATCTTTGATCTACATTGAGCTACTTTGCCCTATAAGCCTACCTTGATATTATTATCCATTGCTCACCATTTTGTGCCTTTAGACCTTTCCTTTGGCTAACCTCACTTTAAGCCATTTTCCTTTCTTTTTGGAACTCTCTTGTCCCTATGATTAGTAGAGTGAAAAGAAGGAAGAAAAATTGGTGATATGATGAAGAACATGGTTGCCTAAAGTGGAAGATATGAAGAATTTTATGCATGGATTGAAATTTTTGAAAAAAAAGGCAAGTGCTAGCAAAGCATGAGAAAAAGTTGACTTTTGTTGAAAATATGGTCAAGTTGACCTTTGTTGTGAGTATGGCTAAAAATTGCAAAGAAGGGAAGAATGATCTTGAAGTGTGATTTTGAAGAGCATGTAGAATGTGCACAATTGCATGAAGATATGAATGATTATTATTTGATTCCTTCTATGCTTTACTAATCATACTTAGTCACTCTAATCCATATCTATCCTTCCCTACCAAAGAGCCAACATTACAACATTATGAAAGTCCTCAATGATTTGTGAATGATTTGTCATTCTAAGTGGTGGAGAATTTGAGACTTGAGCCAAGCTTATGGTAGTATTTGTATCATTGTGTGAAGATTGAGAGAACCTCAAACACTTGAGAGATGAGCTATACACTTTTATGTGAGGATCATGACTTATTGATTTGACAATTTGTTCATTGATTCGATTTTGATTGTTGATTTGATGAAATTGCATTTTAAACTTGTTTGATATTGAGTTATGATTCTATGGCATTTGATCTTGTGCTTGATGCTTCATCGATACAATTATTCCCCTATCTTATCGCTTCGTTGCTCGAGGTCGAGCAACAATCTAGTTTGGGGGTGTGATTAGGGTCATAATTGCATGTTTTTGTAATCATTTCTATATGGTTTTGATATTCTTATGATCATATTTGACCCTAATATGGTATAAATTGTGCTATTAACCCTTTTTAGCTAGAAAGTTGTGATTATAGGTGAAAATGAGCAAAACGAGGAAGAAACGAGCAAGATCGTAAAAGTTCAGAAAATGTGAGTTGATCCAATGAAGACAAATGTCATACCATGTCAAAGAGTTCGAAGAGAGGGTCGCAATGAAAAAAGAATCGAGTCAATCGGAGCTCTAGAACTCAAGATATGAAGAAAACGAGAAGTCGAGGATCGATCGCACAAGTCGAAGCCGGGTTCGAGCGACCACAGGCCAGAGTCGTGCGACCATGGGCAACGTTCGTGCACCGAACTTCTGGTTCGGGCGACGACGAGCCACACAAACGCTCACGCGAGCTTGGTTCGTGCGGTCACCTGCTGGCGATCGTGCGATGGCTCGGTTGGTCCATTTTCGAAGGGCAGTTTCATCTTTTCGCGCATTTAATGAGGGGCATATTGGACCAAGCATTGTGGGCACTATAAATACTCTTAAGATCAGATTCTCAAGGGAGCCAAGTCATAATCCAAGACACATTTCTTAGATTAGAGAGAGAGTGAGGTAGTTACTTGGAGGTTTCTTAATAGTTCTTTTCACAAATTCTTAGATAACTTTTGATCTACCGTAGTGATCGTCGATCCGTTTATTCCTGCATGCTCGTCTGGTTGTAGGCTACATTCTCACCAATCGAATTTCAATTCCATTCGTCGGATTTCAATTTAGCATTTTAGAGGTAAATTGTATCTTTCCAATTGTCATTGTAATAGGTAAATTTCTTTACATTTCTTAATTAATGATGAATGTTCCTAGCATAATTGTTCTTAAGTTTACTCAATTAGCCATGGGGTAATTTCTTTATGTTTTAATGTATGATGCCTATGGAGTAGTGATGTGATATGTTGATCTTTTGAATGATTTGAATTGTTGTATGATCAATTCTCTAATTGGAAGGTTTGTATGAATGCTTGCATGTGTAGATGATAATAGGGCCATTAGGGAGTTAGTCTCTTGCGAAAGTAGAGCTTATTTCCTAAATTCTCTTGTATTAAGGCCAATGCATATCAAGTGTTTGATGAAATTCCTAAGATAGTGAGAATTATCTTTAGTGAATTAGATTAACAATTAGAGACTTTAATATGTATTAGAGAAACCTTTTTGCATGTTAGAGAGGCTTGTCCATTGATTATACACAATCTCATTGAATGATAAAGTGATACTTCACTCACGAAACATAGGATAGTACACTAGCACATTCCCTCACATTTGCTCACTTTGCGAACACAAGGTGATAGGTAGTTTGCTCTTTTGACAAATTAGTAGACAATAGATACGCTTGCCTTTTATTGCTTTGTTAGCTAGCCAATCGAAACAACGAATTATCATTCAAATCCTCGTCTCCTTTGGGTTCGATATATTAAAAATTGGTCAAGCTTACCACGCTAATCACGAACACGTACACTTGCGTGAGGACTCATTTACACCGAACAACTAGCGTTATTTTTATTAATTTTTAAGGATTAAATAAGTAATCTTGAAAGGTCGGAAACTGGTCGGAGTCCGGAATTTTTTTTAGAAATAGCATATTTAGTACTACCTCCGTCCCACGAAAGTTTGCATACTTTCCTTTTTAGTTTATCCCACAAAAGTTTGCATACTCCCGAAATTGAAATATTCCTTTAAATCTCCACCTTTAAAATCTTTACCTCACAATCTCAACCATACACATTCTACTCATTACAATTTTTCTTAAAACCTGTGCCCAGGAAATTACAGCAAACTTTCCTGGGACGGAGGTAGCATTTTTTTTGTGACGGAGTTTGATCGGAACTACTTCTTAGATTATTTTTACCTAAAAAATACTATGCATATGTACAAATTTTGATTGACATTATCTTTTTAATTTTTACTAGTAAAATAACTAGTTTTTTGAAAAGTCGGATATTTATCTAAATTTATTAAAAATAGCACTTGCAATAGTATTTTTTTGACGGAGTTGGGTCGGAATGATTTTTTACGTTCCTTTAATCTAGAAAAAAATTAAAAGATACAAGATTACGACTAACGTTATCTTTATTAATTTTTAAGGATTAAATATGTAATCATGAAAGGTCGGAAACTGGTCAGAGTCCGGTCAATTTTTTTAGAAATAGCATATTTAGTAATTTTTTTTGTGACAGAGTTAGATCAAAACTACTTTTTAGATTATTTTTACCTAAAAAATACTATGCATATGTAGAATTTTAATTGACATTATCTTTTTAATTTTTACTAGTAAAATAACTAATATTTTGAAAAGTCGCATATTTCTCCAAATTCATTAAAAATATCATTTGCACTAGTATTTTTTTGAAGTAGTTGGATCGGAATGATTTTTTACGTTCCTTTAGTGTAGAAAAAATTTAAAAGATACATGATTACGACTAACATTATCTTTTTTAATTTTTAAGGATTAAATAAGTAATTTTGAAAGGTTGGAAACTGGTCGGAGTCCGGTCAATTTTTTTAAAAATAGCATATTTAGTTTTTTTTTTGTGACGGAGTTTGATCGGAACTACTTCTTAGATTATTTTTACCTAAAAAATACTATGCATATGTAAAAAAATTTATTGACGTTATTTTTTTAGTTTTTACTAGTAAAATAACTAATATTTTGAGAAGTCGGATATTTATCTAAATTTATTAAAAATAGCACTTGCAATAGCATTTTATTGACGGAGTTGGGTCGGAATAATTTTTTACGTTCCTTTAATCTAGAAAAAATTTAAAAGATACATGTTTACGACTAATGTTATCTTTATTATTTTTAAGGATTAAATAAGTAATTTTGAAAAGTCAGAAACTGGTCGGAGTCTAGTCAATTTTTTAAAAAATAACATATTTAGTAGAAAAAAAATGTGACGGAGTTTGATCGGAACTATTTCTTAGATTATTTTTACGTCAAAAATACTATGTATTTATAAAATTTTGATTGACTGTTATCTTTTTAATGGTGGAGAAATATATTTACATTTCCATATTCTAGGAAATTTACAACCCCAATTTACTCATTAAAATAATTTTTAATGTTATAATTAAGATCGTGTAACTTTGTAATAGAATTAGTAGAACATTCAAAAATTCATTAGGTATGTATATTATTTTTATAGTTAAGATCATGATTACGATTATGGAATTTTACTCAAAAATAAATTTATTATGTGTAATATTATTTACTTGTTATTGATCTTTGTAATAGAATTTGTAGATCATGGAAACATGATTAACTTTTAATCGCAACGAAGGAAAATTAATTTGAAATAAAAAGTATTTATTGATTTTAATATATTATTAATTAGGCAATACCATATTTTCATTAGATTGCTTTCCTTGCATACCGGGTTTTTAATCAATTTGTGGAGTGCAGAATCTTGTCAAGATTAGGATTTGTAATCAAATTTGTTTTTATTAATTTTAGAAATTTACAAATTTAACGATTTACTTTACAAAATATAAAATTGTGTGAAAATTAAGTAGAGATATTGTATTAATCCTTGTCATAAATTTTGATATATTTCTCAACTCTTTCCAATTTATCCCCCCCACGAAAGTCTCATCAATTTTTTATAAATAAAATTTTTAATATTATAGAAGACTGAGTCAATCGGGTTTTATATGGATATAAATATATCTTTTTTATTATTATATTTTTCCAATAATAATAATTATTATTGTAAATATATTAATCTTTAATTAAAAATACATAAATATTGAGATGATAGCATTCCATTTTAAAATTATTTATAAATTTTTAAAAACCTATATATAAAGATATAAATATTATGATAGTGAAAAAATATATTTAATTTCCTATATTTTAAGAAATTTACACCCCTAATTTTCTAAAATTTATTTTTCTCATTTTTTAGAAACTAATGAATTGAATATATTGTCACCAAAATATTCTCTCTCATTCGGCAATCTCCTTTATTTTTATTTTTGAATTTTTAAGTATAAAAAAGAATGGGTCAATCGGGTTTTCTGTTGACAAAAATATATTATTTATTTACTTATTTAATTATTTTTATAAAGATACATATGAATTAATATTATTTTTTAATATTTAAAAATATATTTATATTACATGGTGGAAAAATATATTTATTCCCTATTTACTAGAAAATTTACACCTCAATCTTCTCAAATTTATCTCTCTTATTTTTACAACATGATTGAATTGACAAAAAACATATATAATTTAGTCGTAATCATGTATTTTTTAAATTTTTTCCAGATTAAAGAAACGTAAAAAATCATTCCGACCCAACTCCGTCATAAAAATACTATTACAAGTGCTATTTTTAATAAATTTAGATAAATATCCGACTTTTTAAAATACTAGTTATTTTACTAGTAAAAATTAAAAAGATAACGTCAATCAAATTTTTTACATATGCATAGTATTTTTTAGGTAAAAATAATCTAAGAAGTAGTTCCGATCAAACTCCGTCACAAAAAAATTTACTAAATATGCTATTTTTAAAAAAAGTGACCGGACTCCGACCAGTTTCCGACCTTTCAATATTACTTATTTAATCCTTAAAAATTAAAAAAGATAACGGTAGTCGTAATCATGTATCTTTTAAATTTTTTCTACACTAAAGGAACATAAAAAATCATTTCGACCCAACTCCGTCAAAAAAATACTTGTTGATAGAATTTACTAATCGATGTTTGTTTATGTGGCTTTACGACGGATTGATTCTACCAAACAATAATCTTATGATTTTATGTTCTTGGGGAGGGGGAATAGAGAGTTTAGAGAGAGAAATATTGTAATGAGGATTGTATTGATTGTGTGAATTGTTACAAGAGAGGTCTTATTTATAGGTGTGTGAGTGTGAGACGGCACCTTACGAGCCTATATGGCTTCCGGTGTCGATGAGGGTTCCTTA
>JAPKLY010002936.1:10710-21410 GCA_026898435.1 Prunella vulgaris | reverse complement strand
CGCACTATACACAGCGCACTATTTTCAAAATTCAGACTACCTCAAGTAGTCTGTTGATTTTCTGAATAAACCAGTAAAATTGAAAAAGGTTTTTGAATCCTAACAAGTCTATTCAACCCCCCCCCCCCTTCTAGACTTGTTCAAGTGTATTCTTCCCAAAAACCTGCCTTTGGGACCAACAAGTGGTATCAGAGCTGTGTGTCCAAAAGACCACAGCCTGAGAAAGCTTTTGGTGGTCACCTGGACAGATCCCTGAAAACCTATTTTTAGAAAATTTTGTGTGCCTTTTATCTAACCACTTGCAGATATGTCTTCCTACAAAAAGAGTGGATCCAAGACAAGGAAGTTGCCTGAATTCTCCTTAGAGGATTACGATTACTGGAAATTCAGAATGGAGAATCACCTTGGAGCCATTCATGATCGGATGTTAGATGTTCTGGAGGAAGGGCCAATCAAGTTCTTCTGGGAAGGAATAAGTGATGGCAAGACTCCAGAAGCTGAAATCAGTGAAAGAAGGAAGACAGAGAAGAAGAAGAGTGAACTAAACGATGCTGAAAGGAAACTCTTCAACCTCGATCAAGTGGCCAGAACAGAAATCATTGAGACACTCTCCAAAGAATATATAGAGAAAATCAAGACGTGCAGAACTGCTAAGGAGATGTGGGAGAAACTCTCCTTGATGTGTGAAGGGACAGATCAAATCAAAGAGAACAAGCTTCAAGCTGTTCTACATACCTTCGACACATTTAAAATGAAAGCTGATGAAACCATTGATCAGCTAGATATGAGGTTGACAAACATACTGAATAAGGCAAGCTCCTTAGGAAAGGATTACTCGGAGAAAGAGATTAATAACAAAATTCTGAGATCTCTTACTCATAGATGAAGAGTGAAGGTGACCGTAATTAAAGAGACAAAGAATTTATCTGAGATGAGTCATCATACTTTGCTATCTCATCTGAAGGCACATGAGTTCGATATCCAAGAAGAAGATCAAGAAGATGAGACTCCAACTTCATCAGCCACAAAGAATGTTGCTTTCTCTGCTGCAGCTGATAGTCAAGAGAAGTCCTCAGCTCCAGAGGACATGAGCTTAAAGGAGCAACTTGCTTTATTGACCAAGAAGTTTGACAAGATGTCAAACAAGTTTCAGAAGTATAGATCTCATTGGAAGAAGAATAAGAGTGATTCTTCCAGAAGATATCAGAAGTCATCTGATGCCAGAAGACCATCAGATGAACAGGAGACCAGATATAAGTCTCCAGAGAGAAGGAGGGAACCAAGTCCCAGAAGAGGAGGAGATGGTGTCTGTTTCACTTGCAACAAGCCGGACATCTCAGTTATGATTGTCCTCAACTTACCCCAAGGGAGAGAGAAGAGAAGAGGATCAAGAGAGATCGCAGGTTCGCTAATAAGAGAGCTCTGCTAGCAGAGAAGGAGAAGCAGGATATCAGCTCATCCTCGTCCTCATCTGATTTTGAATCAGAGGATGATATCTGCTTTATGGCTAAGGTGGAAGAGGTAAATTCTCCTACCCC
Organism: Prunella vulgaris; assembly: GCA_026898435.1. Lineage (NCBI taxonomy): Eukaryota > Viridiplantae > Streptophyta > Magnoliopsida > Lamiales > Lamiaceae > Prunella > Prunella vulgaris. The sequence goes on along the minus strand of JAPKLY010002936.1, from coordinate 19,872 downwards.
CTCTGTTAGCTCATCTTGCTCCTCTACCTATTCTATGGAGTCAGATATACACAAGTTGTTATCTGATCTCCAATCCTCCTTAAAAGTTTGTTCTAAGCTGGAAGAGGAGAACTCAAGTCTGAAAGCTGAAGTTTTAAGCTTGAGACAAGATCTGGAAAGTGCTAGACTACCAGTGATATCCTATGACTCACAAGCTAACAAGTCTGCTGACTTAATAGCAAAATGTGAAGAACAGGAGAAGCTGATAGAAAAGCTACTTTCTGAGAACACTGTCTTAAATGAACAACATAATCTGCTGACAGCTAAGTTCGATGAACTCTTCAAGCAGAATGAACTGATAACAAAAAATTCACAGCAGCTTCAGCTGAAAGTGGATCAGCTGACTAAGGCAAAAAATGCCGTATCTAAAATAGCTGAATCCTCACAAACTGTGAATGATAAAAGGGGTCTTGGCTATCCCAAACCCAAACCACAAAAGAAGAAGAAAGGTGACAGTGGATTAATTAGGGATCCTCGAAAGGGTAAAGGGCCAGCTGAGCCTGCATCTGGATCAGAAGGGCAGAAGAGCAGAGGGACAGAAAAGGTCCCAGCTGGACAGAAGAGCTCCAAAGCTCAGAAGTCTGCTGGTGATCAAAAGGTTTCAACAGAGCAGAAGAGTACTAAAACTCAGAAGCCTGCTGACAACCAACATAAGTCCAAAGCTCAGAAGTCTCGAGATCAGAAGAGGAATCCAAGTCATAGCTCAGCTAAGACAAGGAGACCTCAGCAGAATCAGCAGAGGAATGATAAGCCTGGGTCATCTCAGCAGAGTAAACCCAAGCGAAACAGACCTCAGCCCTGGGTTACTTTTAATGTAACCAAAGTAGGCAAGTCTTCACCGGCTAAAGTTTATGAGTCATTCGGAGGCTCAAGCCGAAATTATCCTTTTGAGCAACCCACCTATAAACCTGCTGTTATCACTCATCGCCCCAGAAAAGATCCTCTGAAGGAGATGATTTTTGTGGACAAATATGGTAGAAGGTTGAGATCTCCTAAACCTCATAAGGATGATCTCTACCTGTGGATCCAGAAAGTCGATACTAACCAATCAGGACCCAAAGATAGGGTACCTAAAGCCTGAGTTTTAATTTCAGGTTAACTCTAGCCCTATAGAAAGAGGAGAAGCCAAGGGCCATGTCTGGTACATTGATAGCGGTTGCTCGAAGCACATGACCTTTGAGAAGCATCTTCTCCAGAACTTTGTAACGCTGGATGGGCCTAGAGTTGTGTTCGGTGACAACAATTTTGGAGTCACCAGAGGAGTTGGCACTCTGCTGATCAAAGGAACAAGAGTTGAAGAAGTCTACTATGTAGAAGGGCTCATGCACAATCTTCTGTCTGTATCCCAATTATGTGACAAGGGATACTCAGTAAGATTCTCTAAGAACTCTTGTCTTGTTATTAATGATTTAAATGAGCAGGTGCTACTAACTGGCCTCAGAAGAGGTAATATGTATCTTGCAGATTTTGCAAGCTGTCCAGCTGACTCTTGTTTAGTTGCTAAAAGCTCATCAGAGATCAGCTGGCTCTGGCACAAGAGGTTAGGTCATCTGAACTTCAAGACTCTCAACAAGGTTGCAAGGAAGGGTCTAGTCAGAGGTCTACCAAATGAGGTGTTTGCATCTGAGCAGAAGTGTAATGCCTATCAGAAAGGAAAGCAGACTAAAGCCTCATTCAAAGATGTGCAGAGTACTTCAACAACAAAAGCACTCCAGCTGCTTCATATGGACTTATTTGGACCTGTCTCACCTCTTAGTTTCAGTGGAAGGAAGTACACACTGGTGATTGTTGATGACTATACAAGATTCACTTGGGTAGTGTTCTTGTTCAAGAAGAATGAGACTATGGTCAAGATGCTGGAGTTGTTCAAGAGGATTCAGAAGGAGCTGGACCTCAGCATAGTCAGAATCAGAAGTGATAAAGGTACTGAGTTTCTTAACTCTGTTGTTTCTGACTATTGCAGGGATAATGGTATTCAGCATGAGACATCAGCTGCCAGAACACCTCAGCAGAATGGGTTAGCTGAGAGGAGAAACAGAACCCTCAAGGAGGCAGCAAGGACTATGTTAGCTGAATATCAGACTCCTCAAAGGTTTTGGGCAGAAGCCATCAATACTGCATGCTTCATCCAAAATAGGTGTCTACCAGTCAAGAGACATGGGAAGACTCCTTATGAAATGTACAAAGGTAAAACTCCTAACCTTTCCTCTGTCCATACTTTTGGGTGTAGGTGTTTCATCCATGACAATGGAAAGACTAAGTTAAAGACTTTTGATGCTAAGGTTGCTGAAGGAATATTCTTAGGATATTCTGGAAGTAGCAAAGCTTATAGAGTCTTTAATAAAGTCTCTCTCTGTGTGGAGGAGACACCCCATGTTGTATTTGATGAATCTTTTCATGATTACAGCAAGGAGAAGCTAGCAGAAGAGGTGGATCAGCTGAATCTGTCAGAAAAGCCAGATCTGATTAAGGTGGTAGTACCAAGGATAGAATCAGACTCAGATTCAGATGATGAGCCCAAATCAGCTGATAAGTCCTCATCAGCATCAGGTGATGGCACATTGACTCCTGACACTAACCAAGGGGGAATTTCAGACAAGACCCAAGAGGAGCAGACTATGGCACCTCAAAGGGGCAAGAAGACATTGTCTGATTTCCCAGCTGAACAGATTCTAGGAGATCCAAGTGTAGGTGTCCAGACCAGAAGAAAGCTAAACTTGGGTGCTCAATTCAGCTGTTATGTGTCACTGATAGAACCCAAAAATATCCATGAAGCTCTTGAAGATCCAAACTGGATTGTAGCTATGCAAGAGGAGCTGAATCAGTTTGCAAGACAAGAAGTTTGGACTCTAGTGGAGAGGCCCAAACATCAGAAGGTCATAGGTACTAAGTGGGTATTCAAGAACAAAAAGGATGAAAATGATGTAGTAGTTAGAAACAAGGCAAGGCTAGTAGCCCAGGGGTATTCACAGTCAGAGGGGATTGACTATGATGAGACATTTTCTCCTGTGGCAAGACTAGAAGCCATTAGATTGTTTCTGGCCTATGCTGTTTTCAAAGGGTTCAAAGTCTATCAGATGGATGTCAAGTCAGCTTTTCTGAATGGAATCCTGGCAGAAGAGGTTTATGTGGAACAGCCACCAGGATTTGAGATTGGGAACAAGGTTTATAGGTTGCAGAAAGCTTTATATGGACTAAAGCAGGCACCTAGAGCCTGGTATGATACTCTATCACAGTTCCTACTGGATAGTGGATTCAGTAAAGGAAAGATAGACAAAACCTTGTTTAGAAAGGAAGACAGAGATGATATCCTCTTAGTGCAGATATATGTGGATGATATCATCTTTGGCTCCCCCAACAAACTGATGTGTGATGAGTTCAGCAAGCTGATGACCAGCAAGTTTGAAATGTCCATGATGGGGGAGATGACTTATTTCCTTGGACTGAAGGTAAAGCAGATGTCCAATGGAACGTTCATTAGCCAAGCTAAGTATGCCAAGAATTTGATTGAGAAGTTTGGAATCAGTAGCAGCAGAGAAGCTAAGATTCCAATGATGGCAAACTTTAGCATGGATCCAGATGAGGCTGGTGAGAAAGTAGATCAGACACATTATAGGGGACTTATTGGTTCTCTGCTGTATCTCACAGCCAGCAGACCTGATATCAGCTTTGCAGTAGGGGTGTGTGCAAGGTTTCAGGCAAATCCTAAGAAATCTCATCTGGAAGCAGCAAAGAAGATTGTAAAGTATTTGAAGGGTACTTACAATCTAGGCCTCTGGTACCCAGCTGATGACAATTTTCAGCTGAGTGGGTATTCAGATTCTGACTATGGAGGGTGCAAGATTGATAGGAAATCAACTTCTGGCACATGTCAGTTTCTAGGAAGTAAGCTGATATCTTGGTTCTCCAAGAAACAGACTTCATTAGCTACTTCCACAACAGAGGCAAAGTACATGGCTGCTGGTAGTTGCTGTTCTCAGCTGCTCTGGATCAGACAACAGCTGAGGGACTACCATGTGATTACAGAAGAGATACCCATTTTCTGTGATAGCACAAGTGCAATAGCCATTACTCAGAATCCTGTTCTCCATACTAGATGCAAGCATGTGGACATAAGACATCATTTTCTTCGGGATCATGCTGAGAAAGGAGATATCAGGATGGAGAAGATTCATACGGAGAAGCAGAGAGCAGATGTGCTTACCAAACCCTTAGCAAAGGTAAGATTCAGAGAATTAGTAGCAGAGTTAGGAATGATAGATGGAGGAGTAGCTCTTTAGAAAGAAAGTTTTTTTTGGGTAAACGGGTAGTCAGCTGGTACCCAGCTGAGGACTATTCTGCTGAAGTAATCAGCTGATCCTCACAACAGCTAATCTGGTATGTCTACTTATTCTTTCCTTTCTTTTCTCTATCTTGTTATGTCTAACTTGATACAGGGATAAGTTATGAAAGTCAGACAAGGCCACTTTGCTTCAGCTGGTCCATATCAGCTGACATTAAAATGAGCAGAAAAGATTTTCATAAGGATCGCTCTTATCAGCTGATTTTGCCACGTCAACATCTCGATAAGTATTTCTATGATCTTTATGTCGGTTTTTAAAATTTTATTTTATCTATCAAATCTTTTCAAAAATTAATAAATCCTTAATTTCTAAAATTATTTTAGAAAATTGGCAATCAAATCTTTTCTTTTACGAAAATTCGGGGATTTATTACCTTTTTCAAAATAAGGTATTAGTTGCAATTAATTTAACTACGCCTAAATCTTCTCAAAAAGCACTTTCATCATTACCTTTTTCAAAAAGGCGAATCTTTTGAGGCGGTCAAAACCTTTCGAAATTCTGACACCCACGCATCACCTCCAAAATTCTCAAAGGTCATTTATTCTGGACCTTTGATTTGTGTGATGCAAGATACAAATCTACGATCAAAATTGATTTGTTTTAATTTTGGAAAAGCTGCTCATATTCTTCGAATACTATAAAAACCCATTTAACTGATTTCTGAAAAACCTTTCTACTTCGACTTCCTTCTACCTTTCTCCTGCATATTATTCTCTGCATCTCTAATCTGTGTGTTGAAGCTATGGCGTCCAAGTCAATGTAAAAATTGTTCAAAGAAAAGATGTATGCGGAGATGTGTGTCGATTTCGACACGTCTAGGGTTCCTGAAATTAGAGATATCCTAAACCTTCTCCAACATCAAAATCTCCGAACCTTCATCTCCATGACCCCCCCTGATCATAAAACCCTAAATTTTTATGCCTTCCAATTCCTTCTTAGGGCCCAGTTCAGCACAGACTCCATCGGCTCCTTGGTTGATGAAGTAGCTGTTGTTATCTCCAAGGAGGCTGTCGCTGATATCTTTGGCCTATCCTCCACTGGTGTCCAACCTCACAAATATAAAGAAGCTGACTATCTGGAAACCTTTCAGTTAATGGCCAGGACGAGTTTCAGGGACACCACCACGAACCTGAAGAAATCCATGCTGAGAAGGCGGTTTCGGTTCCTGATGGATGTGGTGACCAAGGTCATCTTGGCGGAACAGGGGAGTTTGGACGCCATTACCAAACTCCACCTGAGTGTGGCCCGCACCATTCTCGATGGGGTGCAAGCAGACTGGGTGAGTCTGCTATGGTTCCACCTGGAACAGGAGTCCAAGAGGTGCTTGGTGAAGGAGGTGAATGGGGAACAGGTTTACAGCTTCAAATCCAAGTGTTCCATGGCCACCAAGATCACTATTCTTCTGAATCATCTGCTGCCCCAGCATGAGTGGGATGAGGAATGGGTTGTTGAGTACAACCACACCAAGTTCTTAAGGGGAAGTAACTTGGACATCATTGGGCCAGCTGACTCAGATTCCGACGCTGATACAGTAGCTGTTGCCCCTGGTCCTTCTGCTGGTCATGGGAAGAAGCAGAAGAGGAAGGCTCCAATGCCTGCTGGAGGTGGTAAAAAGAAGAAATCCAAGAAAGAAACCACTCCAATTCAAAGGAAGCTCTCCTTTGATTCTGATTCAGATGAAGAAGAGGATACTGCTGTGCTAAGCAGTCTGAAGAGGAAGAAATCTTCAGCAGAGAAGCCTACTCTGCTGGTTGATGAGTCTTCTGGAGAAGAAGAGCAAGCTGTGGAGGAGTCAGCTGAGAAGGCTGCATCAGATGAGGATTCTGCGACTGGCTCTGATGAAGAGGACGAGGAGTCGGAAGAGAGGGAGTCAGCTGAACCCTCAGTAGCTGAGACAGAGGTTCTTCATTCCTCTGCTGATACACCATCAGCAGATACACCTTTAGCTGCCTCACCTATCAGGTCAGCTTCTCCTACACCCTTTTCTGATCCTTCCCAACACTTCTCAACCCCAGCCGATCCCTCACCTTCACAAATCCCAGTCGGCAATGAACCAGAGGAGATGGCTACCTCTGGAGAGCCTTCAGCTACCCCCAAACCCTCTCACCCTGAACCCATCATTCTCGATAACCCCAACTCCCCCTCATAAATGGCCAAACAAGCTCGTCTAGCTCACCATCGTTCAAAAGGGCCTCTTGAACGAGGGATGATTATATCTGCCCTAGCCCACATTTCCCTTTACATCCCTGAACTCAACCCTTACCCAGCCTACCAAGACATCCTTGCTGATGGCCTAGACTGGGCACAAGCAAGAGAGGGGCCAGTCACATTCTTTCTGGCCCTAATTAAGGAGATGGGAGAAGCAGCATTCACTGAATGAGAGGAAATTTTGATGGAGGCCTTGGAGGTTAAGGCTCCATCCCAGCTGACATCCCCTGAAGGGCTGAGGAAGGTGGCTAGAGCTCTGTTGCTCAAAGACGGAGTGGCACTGGACTGCCCTGAAACAGCAGAGACTGAATTTATTCCTCCAGCAGCAAGCTTTGAGATCTCCCCTGCTGATCAGGTAACTCCTGCCCTTTTGGATCAATTGAAAGGATATTTTGATGACCACATCAGGGAGGTCAAAGCTACTCTTCTTGCTGCCAAGTCTGCTGCCCCCTCTATGATTGAATCTCATGTTCATCAAGTCCTGCTGGACCATCGTAACAAGCTGAAGGAAGCTATGGAGGACAGCTTGTATGCCACCCGGATTGAATTCTTCAATACTCTCCAGAACTTCAAGGCAACTGCCAGGGCCTTCAATGATGATGCATCTGCCTCACTTGCTGCTGAGTCTGAGAGATTCAGATTGGTCTCCGAAAGGTTGGAAGGACAAATTGCTGAGTGCAAACACGGTCAGGAGGACCTTAAAGATGTTGTGGACAACCTTCCCTCTTCTCTACCCTCTGTTGCAGTAATTGATGATATCAAAAAGGGGGAAGAGAAGAACTCAGCTGCTATTGCTGCCTTGCAAGCTGAGATAGCCTCTCTGAGAGCTCTTCTGGTGGATAATCAAGGGGTTCTATCTGCTAGGATAGAAAATGTTGAAGAATACATCAACACCAGAAAGATGGCTGCTCAGAAGACTCAGGAGCTGAGAGATCAGAAAATGGCTGAGGCATTGCAGAAGCAAGAAGTTGTTGCTGTAGAAAGGGAGAAGAAGAAAAGAATTATGAATGCTGAATTGGATGAAAAGCTGGCTAAGGAGTTGCAGCTAGCTGAGAAAGAAACCCCTGAGGAAAGGAGGAAGAGGTAGGAGAGGGAAATGAATGATGAGCTTGAAAGGAGATTTCAGAGGAACTGAAGAAGAGGGGGAAAGCAGTGGCTCAAGGCAGCAGGACTAGGAGTGGAAAGTTTATCAGAGATCCAAATGAGCCTCTAGTTGATGGACCAATTGATATGTTCTACAATCAATTGTCTGATGAGCTGGTGGATCTCTGGAAAACTATAAAAGCCAAAACCATGATCCACTTCTATGTTCTCCGAGGAGAAGATACCAGAGGAGAGAGAGAGAAAAATGCTGAGTTCAGAGACTGGCTAAAGGAGACTTTTCCTAAGTTCTTCAGAGCTATCACAGAAGAGATGCTTAAGGTAGAGGTTCAGCCAGAGTTGCCAGAGATTGAGTATCTTCCTACTCCAACTGATGTGAGTGGAAAGATAGATTGGGTGGAAATCAGGAAACATTGGCTGCATATCACTCAACTCTTTCATCAGCTTTCTGACAACTCCCTGCCAGCTTTGAAGGAAATAGAGAAGAGATTCCTGGACTGGTTGCAAGTTCCGCTCAGCAGCAGAAGACCTCTCCTTATGTAATAGTCCAGCTGAGTCAGCTGATGATTAGGTATTTTTTTTATTGTTCTTTCTCTTTTGATTATTAATAAAGCTTTATGATTTCAGACAACTTAAAGATCTTCTTTTCAGACAACCTAAAGATCTTACTTAAAGATCTTCTTTTCTGTCCTATGTTGATCTTGATTTTGATTGAATTTGCTTATCTGTTGAGATCAGCTGAGTTGGTTTTGATATCATCAAAAAGGGGGAACTTGTTAGGATTTCCGTGTTAGATGTTTTGATGATATAATAAACTAATTAGCTTGTAATAGGACCAGCTGAACATGTTAGTCAGCTGATGAGTAGTTAGGATTAGATAGGTTCAAGTGAGGGGGAATCTACCTTGCTGCCTAGAAGATCCGAAGCTATCATAGAAGAGAAGACCAGCTGAGACCTTGTGGACTTAGCCGATTCTAGAAGACAGAAGATTTAAGCAGCTGACACTAGAGCATCGAGAGCAGATCATCAGAGAAGTTTACATCAGCCGATAGCTGTAGAGCAGATCAGCTGATATCAGAAGATTAGTTGATCAGCTGAGAGCACGTCGCAGACAAGACAAGGACCATGGATAAAAAGACATATCCAGACGATGTCAAGAAGATCAGCTGAGGTGCACACCAGCAGACTTGCACATCAGCTGAGGTCCAAGTATCAGCAGACTGATACATCAGCTGAGGAGACAGATCAGCTGAGGTTCTATGCTCGGCCCAGATTCTTCGGAATTAATTTTAAGGGTTAACTTGCGACATAAAAGGAAGATTCCCAGAATAGAAGATCAATCAATCAAGGGACAAACTTGATTGATTGAAGATCGCGAAGATTGACGGGAATCAAGAAGGAAATTCAATCAATCACATTGATTGATTAAATACGAGATTATAGGATCTCAGATTTCTAGTTCATCCCAACG
>JAPKLY010002936.1:0-10700 GCA_026898435.1 Prunella vulgaris | reverse complement strand
CGCACTATACACAGCGCACTATTTTCAAAATTCAGACTACCTCAAGTAGTCTGTTGATTTTCTGAATAAACCAGTAAAATTGAAAAAGGTTTTTGAATCCTAACAAGTCTATTCAACCCCCCCCCCCCTTCTAGACTTGTTCAAGTGTATTCTTCCCAAAAACCTGCCTTTGGGACCAACAAGTGGTATCAGAGCTGTGTGTCCAAAAGACCACAGCCTGAGAAAGCTTTTGGTGGTCACCTGGACAGATCCCTGAAAACCTATTTTTAGAAAATTTTGTGTGCCTTTTATCTAACCACTTGCAGATATGTCTTCCTACAAAAAGAGTGGATCCAAGACAAGGAAGTTGCCTGAATTCTCCTTAGAGGATTACGATTACTGGAAATTCAGAATGGAGAATCACCTTGGAGCCATTCATGATCGGATGTTAGATGTTCTGGAGGAAGGGCCAATCAAGTTCTTCTGGGAAGGAATAAGTGATGGCAAGACTCCAGAAGCTGAAATCAGTGAAAGAAGGAAGACAGAGAAGAAGAAGAGTGAACTAAACGATGCTGAAAGGAAACTCTTCAACCTCGATCAAGTGGCCAGAACAGAAATCATTGAGACACTCTCCAAAGAATATATAGAGAAAATCAAGACGTGCAGAACTGCTAAGGAGATGTGGGAGAAACTCTCCTTGATGTGTGAAGGGACAGATCAAATCAAAGAGAACAAGCTTCAAGCTGTTCTACATACCTTCGACACATTTAAAATGAAAGCTGATGAAACCATTGATCAGCTAGATATGAGGTTGACAAACATACTGAATAAGGCAAGCTCCTTAGGAAAGGATTACTCGGAGAAAGAGATTAATAACAAAATTCTGAGATCTCTTACTCATAGATGAAGAGTGAAGGTGACCGTAATTAAAGAGACAAAGAATTTATCTGAGATGAGTCATCATACTTTGCTATCTCATCTGAAGGCACATGAGTTCGATATCCAAGAAGAAGATCAAGAAGATGAGACTCCAACTTCATCAGCCACAAAGAATGTTGCTTTCTCTGCTGCAGCTGATAGTCAAGAGAAGTCCTCAGCTCCAGAGGACATGAGCTTAAAGGAGCAACTTGCTTTATTGACCAAGAAGTTTGACAAGATGTCAAACAAGTTTCAGAAGTATAGATCTCATTGGAAGAAGAATAAGAGTGATTCTTCCAGAAGATATCAGAAGTCATCTGATGCCAGAAGACCATCAGATGAACAGGAGACCAGATATAAGTCTCCAGAGAGAAGGAGGGAACCAAGTCCCAGAAGAGGAGGAGATGGTGTCTGTTTCACTTGCAACAAGCCGGACATCTCAGTTATGATTGTCCTCAACTTACCCCAAGGGAGAGAGAAGAGAAGAGGATCAAGAGAGATCGCAGGTTCGCTAATAAGAGAGCTCTGCTAGCAGAGAAGGAGAAGCAGGATATCAGCTCATCCTCGTCCTCATCTGATTTTGAATCAGAGGATGATATCTGCTTTATGGCTAAGGTGGAAGAGGTAAATTCTCCTACCCCCTCTGTTAGCTCATCTTGCTCCTCTACCTATTCTATGGAGTCAGATATACACAAGTTGTTATCTGATCTCCAATCCTCCTTAAAAGTTTGTTCTAAGCTGGAAGAGGAGAACTCAAGTCTGAAAGCTGAAGTTTTAAGCTTGAGACAAGATCTGGAAAGTGCTAGACTACCAGTGATATCCTATGACTCACAAGCTAACAAGTCTGCTGACTTAATAGCAAAATGTGAAGAACAGGAGAAGCTGATAGAAAAGCTACTTTCTGAGAACACTGTCTTAAATGAACAACATAATCTGCTGACAGCTAAGTTCGATGAACTCTTCAAGCAGAATGAACTGATAACAAAAAATTCACAGCAGCTTCAGCTGAAAGTGGATCAGCTGACTAAGGCAAAAAATGCCGTATCTAAAATAGCTGAATCCTCACAAACTGTGAATGATAAAAGGGGTCTTGGCTATCCCAAACCCAAACCACAAAAGAAGAAGAAAGGTGACAGTGGATTAATTAGGGATCCTCGAAAGGGTAAAGGGCCAGCTGAGCCTGCATCTGGATCAGAAGGGCAGAAGAGCAGAGGGACAGAAAAGGTCCCAGCTGGACAGAAGAGCTCCAAAGCTCAGAAGTCTGCTGGTGATCAAAAGGTTTCAACAGAGCAGAAGAGTACTAAAACTCAGAAGCCTGCTGACAACCAACATAAGTCCAAAGCTCAGAAGTCTCGAGATCAGAAGAGGAATCCAAGTCATAGCTCAGCTAAGACAAGGAGACCTCAGCAGAATCAGCAGAGGAATGATAAGCCTGGGTCATCTCAGCAGAGTAAACCCAAGCGAAACAGACCTCAGCCCTGGGTTACTTTTAATGTAACCAAAGTAGGCAAGTCTTCACCGGCTAAAGTTTATGAGTCATTCGGAGGCTCAAGCCGAAATTATCCTTTTGAGCAACCCACCTATAAACCTGCTGTTATCACTCATCGCCCCAGAAAAGATCCTCTGAAGGAGATGATTTTTGTGGACAAATATGGTAGAAGGTTGAGATCTCCTAAACCTCATAAGGATGATCTCTACCTGTGGATCCAGAAAGTCGATACTAACCAATCAGGACCCAAAGATAGGGTACCTAAAGCCTGAGTTTTAATTTCAGGTTAACTCTAGCCCTATAGAAAGAGGAGAAGCCAAGGGCCATGTCTGGTACATTGATAGCGGTTGCTCGAAGCACATGACCTTTGAGAAGCATCTTCTCCAGAACTTTGTAACGCTGGATGGGCCTAGAGTTGTGTTCGGTGACAACAATTTTGGAGTCACCAGAGGAGTTGGCACTCTGCTGATCAAAGGAACAAGAGTTGAAGAAGTCTACTATGTAGAAGGGCTCATGCACAATCTTCTGTCTGTATCCCAATTATGTGACAAGGGATACTCAGTAAGATTCTCTAAGAACTCTTGTCTTGTTATTAATGATTTAAATGAGCAGGTGCTACTAACTGGCCTCAGAAGAGGTAATATGTATCTTGCAGATTTTGCAAGCTGTCCAGCTGACTCTTGTTTAGTTGCTAAAAGCTCATCAGAGATCAGCTGGCTCTGGCACAAGAGGTTAGGTCATCTGAACTTCAAGACTCTCAACAAGGTTGCAAGGAAGGGTCTAGTCAGAGGTCTACCAAATGAGGTGTTTGCATCTGAGCAGAAGTGTAATGCCTATCAGAAAGGAAAGCAGACTAAAGCCTCATTCAAAGATGTGCAGAGTACTTCAACAACAAAAGCACTCCAGCTGCTTCATATGGACTTATTTGGACCTGTCTCACCTCTTAGTTTCAGTGGAAGGAAGTACACACTGGTGATTGTTGATGACTATACAAGATTCACTTGGGTAGTGTTCTTGTTCAAGAAGAATGAGACTATGGTCAAGATGCTGGAGTTGTTCAAGAGGATTCAGAAGGAGCTGGACCTCAGCATAGTCAGAATCAGAAGTGATAAAGGTACTGAGTTTCTTAACTCTGTTGTTTCTGACTATTGCAGGGATAATGGTATTCAGCATGAGACATCAGCTGCCAGAACACCTCAGCAGAATGGGTTAGCTGAGAGGAGAAACAGAACCCTCAAGGAGGCAGCAAGGACTATGTTAGCTGAATATCAGACTCCTCAAAGGTTTTGGGCAGAAGCCATCAATACTGCATGCTTCATCCAAAATAGGTGTCTACCAGTCAAGAGACATGGGAAGACTCCTTATGAAATGTACAAAGGTAAAACTCCTAACCTTTCCTCTGTCCATACTTTTGGGTGTAGGTGTTTCATCCATGACAATGGAAAGACTAAGTTAAAGACTTTTGATGCTAAGGTTGCTGAAGGAATATTCTTAGGATATTCTGGAAGTAGCAAAGCTTATAGAGTCTTTAATAAAGTCTCTCTCTGTGTGGAGGAGACACCCCATGTTGTATTTGATGAATCTTTTCATGATTACAGCAAGGAGAAGCTAGCAGAAGAGGTGGATCAGCTGAATCTGTCAGAAAAGCCAGATCTGATTAAGGTGGTAGTACCAAGGATAGAATCAGACTCAGATTCAGATGATGAGCCCAAATCAGCTGATAAGTCCTCATCAGCATCAGGTGATGGCACATTGACTCCTGACACTAACCAAGGGGGAATTTCAGACAAGACCCAAGAGGAGCAGACTATGGCACCTCAAAGGGGCAAGAAGACATTGTCTGATTTCCCAGCTGAACAGATTCTAGGAGATCCAAGTGTAGGTGTCCAGACCAGAAGAAAGCTAAACTTGGGTGCTCAATTCAGCTGTTATGTGTCACTGATAGAACCCAAAAATATCCATGAAGCTCTTGAAGATCCAAACTGGATTGTAGCTATGCAAGAGGAGCTGAATCAGTTTGCAAGACAAGAAGTTTGGACTCTAGTGGAGAGGCCCAAACATCAGAAGGTCATAGGTACTAAGTGGGTATTCAAGAACAAAAAGGATGAAAATGATGTAGTAGTTAGAAACAAGGCAAGGCTAGTAGCCCAGGGGTATTCACAGTCAGAGGGGATTGACTATGATGAGACATTTTCTCCTGTGGCAAGACTAGAAGCCATTAGATTGTTTCTGGCCTATGCTGTTTTCAAAGGGTTCAAAGTCTATCAGATGGATGTCAAGTCAGCTTTTCTGAATGGAATCCTGGCAGAAGAGGTTTATGTGGAACAGCCACCAGGATTTGAGATTGGGAACAAGGTTTATAGGTTGCAGAAAGCTTTATATGGACTAAAGCAGGCACCTAGAGCCTGGTATGATACTCTATCACAGTTCCTACTGGATAGTGGATTCAGTAAAGGAAAGATAGACAAAACCTTGTTTAGAAAGGAAGACAGAGATGATATCCTCTTAGTGCAGATATATGTGGATGATATCATCTTTGGCTCCCCCAACAAACTGATGTGTGATGAGTTCAGCAAGCTGATGACCAGCAAGTTTGAAATGTCCATGATGGGGGAGATGACTTATTTCCTTGGACTGAAGGTAAAGCAGATGTCCAATGGAACGTTCATTAGCCAAGCTAAGTATGCCAAGAATTTGATTGAGAAGTTTGGAATCAGTAGCAGCAGAGAAGCTAAGATTCCAATGATGGCAAACTTTAGCATGGATCCAGATGAGGCTGGTGAGAAAGTAGATCAGACACATTATAGGGGACTTATTGGTTCTCTGCTGTATCTCACAGCCAGCAGACCTGATATCAGCTTTGCAGTAGGGGTGTGTGCAAGGTTTCAGGCAAATCCTAAGAAATCTCATCTGGAAGCAGCAAAGAAGATTGTAAAGTATTTGAAGGGTACTTACAATCTAGGCCTCTGGTACCCAGCTGATGACAATTTTCAGCTGAGTGGGTATTCAGATTCTGACTATGGAGGGTGCAAGATTGATAGGAAATCAACTTCTGGCACATGTCAGTTTCTAGGAAGTAAGCTGATATCTTGGTTCTCCAAGAAACAGACTTCATTAGCTACTTCCACAACAGAGGCAAAGTACATGGCTGCTGGTAGTTGCTGTTCTCAGCTGCTCTGGATCAGACAACAGCTGAGGGACTACCATGTGATTACAGAAGAGATACCCATTTTCTGTGATAGCACAAGTGCAATAGCCATTACTCAGAATCCTGTTCTCCATACTAGATGCAAGCATGTGGACATAAGACATCATTTTCTTCGGGATCATGCTGAGAAAGGAGATATCAGGATGGAGAAGATTCATACGGAGAAGCAGAGAGCAGATGTGCTTACCAAACCCTTAGCAAAGGTAAGATTCAGAGAATTAGTAGCAGAGTTAGGAATGATAGATGGAGGAGTAGCTCTTTAGAAAGAAAGTTTTTTTTGGGTAAACGGGTAGTCAGCTGGTACCCAGCTGAGGACTATTCTGCTGAAGTAATCAGCTGATCCTCACAACAGCTAATCTGGTATGTCTACTTATTCTTTCCTTTCTTTTCTCTATCTTGTTATGTCTAACTTGATACAGGGATAAGTTATGAAAGTCAGACAAGGCCACTTTGCTTCAGCTGGTCCATATCAGCTGACATTAAAATGAGCAGAAAAGATTTTCATAAGGATCGCTCTTATCAGCTGATTTTGCCACGTCAACATCTCGATAAGTATTTCTATGATCTTTATGTCGGTTTTTAAAATTTTATTTTATCTATCAAATCTTTTCAAAAATTAATAAATCCTTAATTTCTAAAATTATTTTAGAAAATTGGCAATCAAATCTTTTCTTTTACGAAAATTCGGGGATTTATTACCTTTTTCAAAATAAGGTATTAGTTGCAATTAATTTAACTACGCCTAAATCTTCTCAAAAAGCACTTTCATCATTACCTTTTTCAAAAAGGCGAATCTTTTGAGGCGGTCAAAACCTTTCGAAATTCTGACACCCACGCATCACCTCCAAAATTCTCAAAGGTCATTTATTCTGGACCTTTGATTTGTGTGATGCAAGATACAAATCTACGATCAAAATTGATTTGTTTTAATTTTGGAAAAGCTGCTCATATTCTTCGAATACTATAAAAACCCATTTAACTGATTTCTGAAAAACCTTTCTACTTCGACTTCCTTCTACCTTTCTCCTGCATATTATTCTCTGCATCTCTAATCTGTGTGTTGAAGCTATGGCGTCCAAGTCAATGTAAAAATTGTTCAAAGAAAAGATGTATGCGGAGATGTGTGTCGATTTCGACACGTCTAGGGTTCCTGAAATTAGAGATATCCTAAACCTTCTCCAACATCAAAATCTCCGAACCTTCATCTCCATGACCCCCCCTGATCATAAAACCCTAAATTTTTATGCCTTCCAATTCCTTCTTAGGGCCCAGTTCAGCACAGACTCCATCGGCTCCTTGGTTGATGAAGTAGCTGTTGTTATCTCCAAGGAGGCTGTCGCTGATATCTTTGGCCTATCCTCCACTGGTGTCCAACCTCACAAATATAAAGAAGCTGACTATCTGGAAACCTTTCAGTTAATGGCCAGGACGAGTTTCAGGGACACCACCACGAACCTGAAGAAATCCATGCTGAGAAGGCGGTTTCGGTTCCTGATGGATGTGGTGACCAAGGTCATCTTGGCGGAACAGGGGAGTTTGGACGCCATTACCAAACTCCACCTGAGTGTGGCCCGCACCATTCTCGATGGGGTGCAAGCAGACTGGGTGAGTCTGCTATGGTTCCACCTGGAACAGGAGTCCAAGAGGTGCTTGGTGAAGGAGGTGAATGGGGAACAGGTTTACAGCTTCAAATCCAAGTGTTCCATGGCCACCAAGATCACTATTCTTCTGAATCATCTGCTGCCCCAGCATGAGTGGGATGAGGAATGGGTTGTTGAGTACAACCACACCAAGTTCTTAAGGGGAAGTAACTTGGACATCATTGGGCCAGCTGACTCAGATTCCGACGCTGATACAGTAGCTGTTGCCCCTGGTCCTTCTGCTGGTCATGGGAAGAAGCAGAAGAGGAAGGCTCCAATGCCTGCTGGAGGTGGTAAAAAGAAGAAATCCAAGAAAGAAACCACTCCAATTCAAAGGAAGCTCTCCTTTGATTCTGATTCAGATGAAGAAGAGGATACTGCTGTGCTAAGCAGTCTGAAGAGGAAGAAATCTTCAGCAGAGAAGCCTACTCTGCTGGTTGATGAGTCTTCTGGAGAAGAAGAGCAAGCTGTGGAGGAGTCAGCTGAGAAGGCTGCATCAGATGAGGATTCTGCGACTGGCTCTGATGAAGAGGACGAGGAGTCGGAAGAGAGGGAGTCAGCTGAACCCTCAGTAGCTGAGACAGAGGTTCTTCATTCCTCTGCTGATACACCATCAGCAGATACACCTTTAGCTGCCTCACCTATCAGGTCAGCTTCTCCTACACCCTTTTCTGATCCTTCCCAACACTTCTCAACCCCAGCCGATCCCTCACCTTCACAAATCCCAGTCGGCAATGAACCAGAGGAGATGGCTACCTCTGGAGAGCCTTCAGCTACCCCCAAACCCTCTCACCCTGAACCCATCATTCTCGATAACCCCAACTCCCCCTCATAAATGGCCAAACAAGCTCGTCTAGCTCACCATCGTTCAAAAGGGCCTCTTGAACGAGGGATGATTATATCTGCCCTAGCCCACATTTCCCTTTACATCCCTGAACTCAACCCTTACCCAGCCTACCAAGACATCCTTGCTGATGGCCTAGACTGGGCACAAGCAAGAGAGGGGCCAGTCACATTCTTTCTGGCCCTAATTAAGGAGATGGGAGAAGCAGCATTCACTGAATGAGAGGAAATTTTGATGGAGGCCTTGGAGGTTAAGGCTCCATCCCAGCTGACATCCCCTGAAGGGCTGAGGAAGGTGGCTAGAGCTCTGTTGCTCAAAGACGGAGTGGCACTGGACTGCCCTGAAACAGCAGAGACTGAATTTATTCCTCCAGCAGCAAGCTTTGAGATCTCCCCTGCTGATCAGGTAACTCCTGCCCTTTTGGATCAATTGAAAGGATATTTTGATGACCACATCAGGGAGGTCAAAGCTACTCTTCTTGCTGCCAAGTCTGCTGCCCCCTCTATGATTGAATCTCATGTTCATCAAGTCCTGCTGGACCATCGTAACAAGCTGAAGGAAGCTATGGAGGACAGCTTGTATGCCACCCGGATTGAATTCTTCAATACTCTCCAGAACTTCAAGGCAACTGCCAGGGCCTTCAATGATGATGCATCTGCCTCACTTGCTGCTGAGTCTGAGAGATTCAGATTGGTCTCCGAAAGGTTGGAAGGACAAATTGCTGAGTGCAAACACGGTCAGGAGGACCTTAAAGATGTTGTGGACAACCTTCCCTCTTCTCTACCCTCTGTTGCAGTAATTGATGATATCAAAAAGGGGGAAGAGAAGAACTCAGCTGCTATTGCTGCCTTGCAAGCTGAGATAGCCTCTCTGAGAGCTCTTCTGGTGGATAATCAAGGGGTTCTATCTGCTAGGATAGAAAATGTTGAAGAATACATCAACACCAGAAAGATGGCTGCTCAGAAGACTCAGGAGCTGAGAGATCAGAAAATGGCTGAGGCATTGCAGAAGCAAGAAGTTGTTGCTGTAGAAAGGGAGAAGAAGAAAAGAATTATGAATGCTGAATTGGATGAAAAGCTGGCTAAGGAGTTGCAGCTAGCTGAGAAAGAAACCCCTGAGGAAAGGAGGAAGAGGTAGGAGAGGGAAATGAATGATGAGCTTGAAAGGAGATTTCAGAGGAACTGAAGAAGAGGGGGAAAGCAGTGGCTCAAGGCAGCAGGACTAGGAGTGGAAAGTTTATCAGAGATCCAAATGAGCCTCTAGTTGATGGACCAATTGATATGTTCTACAATCAATTGTCTGATGAGCTGGTGGATCTCTGGAAAACTATAAAAGCCAAAACCATGATCCACTTCTATGTTCTCCGAGGAGAAGATACCAGAGGAGAGAGAGAGAAAAATGCTGAGTTCAGAGACTGGCTAAAGGAGACTTTTCCTAAGTTCTTCAGAGCTATCACAGAAGAGATGCTTAAGGTAGAGGTTCAGCCAGAGTTGCCAGAGATTGAGTATCTTCCTACTCCAACTGATGTGAGTGGAAAGATAGATTGGGTGGAAATCAGGAAACATTGGCTGCATATCACTCAACTCTTTCATCAGCTTTCTGACAACTCCCTGCCAGCTTTGAAGGAAATAGAGAAGAGATTCCTGGACTGGTTGCAAGTTCCGCTCAGCAGCAGAAGACCTCTCCTTATGTAATAGTCCAGCTGAGTCAGCTGATGATTAGGTATTTTTTTTATTGTTCTTTCTCTTTTGATTATTAATAAAGCTTTATGATTTCAGACAACTTAAAGATCTTCTTTTCAGACAACCTAAAGATCTTACTTAAAGATCTTCTTTTCTGTCCTATGTTGATCTTGATTTTGATTGAATTTGCTTATCTGTTGAGATCAGCTGAGTTGGTTTTGATATCATCAAAAAGGGGGAACTTGTTAGGATTTCCGTGTTAGATGTTTTGATGATATAATAAACTAATTAGCTTGTAATAGGACCAGCTGAACATGTTAGTCAGCTGATGAGTAGTTAGGATTAGATAGGTTCAAGTGAGGGGGAATCTACCTTGCTGCCTAGAAGATCCGAAGCTATCATAGAAGAGAAGACCAGCTGAGACCTTGTGGACTTAGCCGATTCTAGAAGACAGAAGATTTAAGCAGCTGACACTAGAGCATCGAGAGCAGATCATCAGAGAAGTTTACATCAGCCGATAGCTGTAGAGCAGATCAGCTGATATCAGAAGATTAGTTGATCAGCTGAGAGCACGTCGCAGACAAGACAAGGACCATGGATAAAAAGACATATCCAGACGATGTCAAGAAGATCAGCTGAGGTGCACACCAGCAGACTTGCACATCAGCTGAGGTCCAAGTATCAGCAGACTGATACATCAGCTGAGGAGACAGATCAGCTGAGGTTCTATGCTCGGCCCAGATTCTTCGGAATTAATTTTAAGGGTTAACTTGCGACATAAAAGGAAGATTCCCAGAATAGAAGATCAATCAATCAAGGGACAAACTTGATTGATTGAAGATCGCGAAGATTGACGGGAATCAAGAAGGAAATTCAATCAATCACATTGATTGATTAAATACGAGATTATAGGATCTCAGATTTCTAGTTCATCCCAACG
>JAPKLY010002935.1:0-21426 GCA_026898435.1 Prunella vulgaris | reverse complement strand
TTTCTGAGTCTTTCAGAAAAATCTGACATCAGTGTATTCCCCCCCCCCCATATACTGATTGTACTCATTTCGGGACCAACAATAATAATTTAGTCTCACTTTAATCCATTAGAATTCTAATTTAGTAGATGAAGAAGAAGAAAAATTAGGATTTTTAATCATCCAAATTCAACACTAAAAAACCTAAATGAACAACACAATACATTACTAAAGTATATTAATTATATATCCTGTAATATATTATAAATTAATATATACAGATGCATATAAAACACACATAAAAATCGAATCATTGATAGATCAAATTTCAACATATATAACACAGATTTAAAATATTGAGATTTATATGATAAAAATAAAAGCCTTGAAAAAAATATGGATTTCACCGTTTGGATTTCGCAAACCACGGATTCTTAGAAAAACAAGATCTGAAAATGAAGAAAATGAGAGCTCCTCCAACGATTCTAGAATAGATCCCTTTATGAGTTTTTTTTCCTTTTCCACAAACACACGAGAAAGACTGCAATACAAAAAAGAGAGAAAAGAATTCAAAGGTTCGTACAAGCACAATAGAGAGAAAATAATTTAAAGGCACACAAATAAAATCATTTCAAATTTTTTGTAAAATTCATTGCTGGGCAGGAATTTTTTGAAATTGGGTAATGTGGGTCCCATATCCAACTTCTATAAATATGTTTATATATGGTAGATGAGTTTGTCTAGAATTTTATTCATTAATATTTTTTTATTAATAATATAAGAGGTTCATAGGTAGAAATAAATGAGTTTGTAGTTAAGAAATATATATTTTTTTCAATAATCTAGTCCTGGAGTTTCATAGGTAGCAATAAATGAGGTAGATGTGTGGAAGGGATGACGGGATCTGGGAAGGTGGTGGAGGTGGAGATGGTGAGAAAAATAAGTTAGGATATTTCAACTTATTTTTCTGCAACTTATAAATTGTAAGAAACTTATTTTAAAATTTTACAAACTCTCAAATATCACCGTTACCAAACATAAAAATTACTTGAAGAACTCCATAATTGAAAAATAACTAATAAGGCATACTTAGCAGAATCTATTTTGATTACATGATTTGAGTAACTTTTGCATTATGATTGAGTTATTTTTATATGAGTTGTACTTGTATATATATTTGATGCATTTGAAGGCACTAATTGCTCTACTTTGTCAACTAATTTATTGGGTACAAGAATATCAAAATTTATAGGAAAAAAGGCAAAAAATTTAGAAGAAAATGAGTATTGATGTTATGGCGAAGATAAACGAAGCCTGGATGGAGTTTAAAGCTCATGGAAAGAACAAACGGGGCACGTGGAAAGTAAAAAAATCAAGTAAGGAGCAAAAATTGCTTTGGTCGAGTGAATTTGTTAAGAGGTCGAGCCAATAATTAGGTCTCAATCGAGTGCTAAACATTCTAGACCGAGCGGTCTAAGTGCTCGACTGGACACTCTATCGAGCGGAAGTCATTTTGTTCGAGAAATATCGGTTATAAAAAAAATGAGATTTTTCTTTATATTTTCGTGGATAAATTTGTAATATCCATCTTAGGAACCTATAAATACCCTTTTTAGTTAAATTAAAGGTAGTTTTTAGGAGATATTAGATTAGAAAAGTTATCATTTCTCTTTCTAGATTGTTCTTCACAATTTCATTTCAATTCTTCAAATTTCCCTTAGATTTTGCATTAGATTCATAATCCAATTGATTAGATAGATTATGCAGAAGTTGCTCTACATTTGTATAATTCAATTTTGAAGATTGATAAAAATTTTGGTTTCAAGCTTTTAGCTAGGAATGTTTCTCGTTTTGCTCAATTGCATTGATTTGCACTCCAAGTGGTAAGATTGTTCTAAATTAATTGTATTTTGATGGATTCTCTTTTGATTGTAGTTGATTTAGTCAAATTAGCCATGGACTAATACTTTTATGCTTTTGGTGATGGAGACAATGTATTTATTTAGTTTTTTTATTCATTCTATTGTTTGAATGAATTAAATTAGATGATTGAATTCTCCAATAAAGTGATTGATTGAGCCTTAGGTGTGAATTGATTGATGTGATTGCTTTGTTTTAATTGGCAATTGTGTGGGAATTGAGTTAATCGAATTAAAGTTTTTAATCGATAGTAATGATCACCAAGTATTTGTGCTAATGCCAATTAGACATTGAAAATTGCTATGAGGTTAGAACCAACTAATTGGAGTATTAAGCTTTATATGAAGTTTAAGTTTTAAATGATAGTTTAGATACTTAATAAGGTAGTATCTTTGTAATTCTATTGCCTAATGAAATGCACAATAACTCTAGAACGGATTAATGTCTTAATTAGTTCATAATTGAAGTTTTCCAAGGCAAACAACACTTTCCAGCACACTTATCCAAGTGTTAGATTAATAAACTCTCTGTTGTTGAATTCACTTAGGTAGTTGTATGTTACAAACTTAAACTTGAACTTGAACTTTAATTTCTATATTGAATAATTTTATTTGTTTAACATATCAAACTAGTCTAGTTCTCTGTCTCCCTAGGTTCGATATTTAACTTGGTCACTTACTTAAACACATCAATAACCACGTACACTTGCGTGAACATATTATTTGCAATCATTACAGAAAGCTTATGAAAGAGTCACTTTATCGTGTTTTGATAGAGTATACAAGACCAAAAACCAACTTGAGAATTAACATAGAAAATGCACATTTAATATTTACCTCGATTATATGATGATCTCATGTATGTGATACAGACTTTTCTATTACTAAACATCGCATGATGAGCCTGAAAAATGAAAGTCATTTAATATTTAACTTGTTAGTATTGAAAATATGATAGAAGAGATTAAAAGAAAAAAAAGAGAAACGATGTTAACAAGTACAAAAAAATTGATTGGTATATATGAAAAAATTAAAAAGGTAATAAAGAATCGAAATAACTAATCATTTCATATAATTTCATACATATAAGAGTTTTTTTAATATTTAAATGTACCTTTATTGTATGATGTGTAGTAGCTGCATATTTAAATTCAATATGTCCACAACAAAAAACCCCCTGAAAATATTATGAAATTAAATAAAAAAATATGAGATAAATTGGATATCATGAAATATTGAATCTATATGAAACCACACCTCTTGTTTCATAATGTGGATACAATCTTGATTTCTTTTAATCTGTCCAATTTTTTCAACAATATTTGTAACTCCTTGGTTAATTATATTTGGTGTATGAATCCACATGGGATGTGATGCTTTTGTTGTTGGAGAAGTTAATATATGTTCTTGAGCATTCAAAGTAACTTTTGGAGAAGTCACTGAATTCTCTTTACAAGCTTCATACGTAAAAGCCATTTATTAAGCATACAATAACTACTTAACAAGAATAGAGATATCAGTATAATATAATCTTCAATCGGTTCCATATTTCATGGCACAAGTTTTTGTCATCATAAATTAATCGTTACAATGGAAAATTAAAAAAAAAAACATAAGTTTATTTACATTAACCATATAACATATGTATTTGACCATATATATATATATATATATTAATAGTTGAAATATTTGTTTGTATGTGTATATATTGAGTGAGAAAAAAAAAAAAAGAGCTTGATACATAATTTTGAAATATCATTTACATTTTATAGACTTGAAGCACTATGTTGAAAAACATCAACGCAAGTAGCAAAAATTCAAGCAATAAGCTACATATATTTTTGAATCAATTATCCCACTTTCAAATATAATAAATTAAAATCTAATTATTATTCTTGGTATATAAATGAATAAAAGAATTATCACATAAAACGAAAGGTACCTGACAGTCACAAAGATGTACAATCAATTAATGCATCTCGAAATATCTGAATAATTATATTAAGTGAAGAAGAAGACTTATATATTCTGACACAATTAATAATCACATGAAAAAAAATTCAAATATAACAAAGAGAAAATAAAATGTTGTGTGATTTTACCAAAGATTAAGCCATATATAATTTTACAAACTCGAGGTTTATTGATGAAACAAATTCATACATACCTACAAAATTTTATGGGGAAAACAAAAGGAATATACAACTCAATTTTATAGCAAAAGTAATGGATTAATAAAAAAAGATTATTAAGACTAACTTACATTAATTTTTTTCCATCCCAAAAGATTTGTACAAATTAATCTTAACTAAACCAATAAATAAAATAAAATTAATTTAGTCACATTTTTAAAACTAATTTAAATTAAAAGAAAATCATACAAATTTAAAACTAAGAAACCTAAATGAACAACACAATTAGTTATTATGTAACAAATTGTAAATCAATAAACAAATGCATATAACACATATATACATCAAATCATTAATAAATCAAATTTCAACTTATAACATAAGGTTCAATAAATGAGATTATGATTAAAAAAATTATGAGAATATGGGTTCTACCATTAGAATCGGAAGGCCATATAAGAAATGAAAATTGAGATTTGAAAATGAAGGAAATGAAAATGAAAGAAATGAAGGAAATGAAAACTCAGAAATTATGATTTAAGGTTACCTTCTTTTCCTCAAGCACAAGAGAAAAAATAGGTACAGAAATTTTTTGGGAAAGAATCACCATGCGCATGGTTACAAATAATTTTTGTTGTAAAACACAGTGTTGTGAGCGAAGCTTCTGAAAAATTGGGCAATTTGTGGACCCATATATCCAACTGTCCATTTATATTGTTTGTTTGAACATGAAAAATAAGTGTATCTACTGTTTCATTCATTAATCTTTTGTTTTTCAATAATATGAGGGGCTATCAAAGTGGGCTAGGGCTGTTGGGCCAATTTTTCTCCCCATACATAAAATGAAAGTTTCACCAAACTTTTTTTAGCTCGCTCGAAAACGGATCTAAACAGGTTGGCCTATTTAGACAGTGGGCATAACTTACACGAATAAAAAAAAGTAATGCATTAATAAAAAGTAAATATCAAACCAATAAGAAAGAATAACTTACACGAGTTTTTTCAACCGAAACAATATGCATAGATCTTAACCGAATCCAAAAAATTACTAATTTTGTCACATTTTTAAATAAATAGAACCCTAGTTAAATTTAAACAAGAAAAATAGAATTTAAATCATTCAAATTTAACACTGAGAAGATTAAATGAACAATACAACTAGTTTTTTTTGTAATGGATTTTAAATCAATAAACGAACTCATACAACACATACATATATCAAATTATTGATTAATTAAACTTCAACTTACCATAATTTTTTTAATAATTGGTATCTAGTCCAAGACCGAATTATCTAGTGGGCGCATAATTCACTGTCCACTAGCGCAAGAAACTCATTTCAAACTAGAAAAAAGCTCTGTAAGGACACCAATCAACTTAGCACATATGCTTCTAAAATGAGATATATGATAAAAAAGTTCTGAAAAATATGAGTTTTACCTTTAAAACACAAAAGCCACCCAAGAAGAAAAATGAGATCTGAAAATTAAGAAAAATGAGAATTTTTCCAACTATTCTATAATTGCTCCTTTAAGGATAGTTTTTTCCTTTTTCCTGCACAAGAGAGAGAAGATAGGTAAGAAATTTTTAGGAGATAGATGAGAAGGAAAAGAATCCCAATGTGCACAATTACAAGTAATTTTTCATTATAAAGCACATTGTTGTGAAGGAAGCTTCTGGAAATTAAGGTGGTGTGTGGGACCCATATCCAACTTTGCCAGTTTTTAAAATTTATCGGAATATGGTAGGTGAGCGCATATGATATTTTATTCATTAATGTTTCTTGCCAACCTATTAATGCACCTACCCCACCCCAAGTTTAAAATGAAGGTTGGGCCAATCCTTTTCTGGGCGCAAACCTAAAGGATTGGCCCGTTGGACTGTGGGCTTTTGTGAACTGACTTGTTTTTTTTTCTTTTACATTGTTAACAATTATAATATAATTTGTAGATAAATTTTGTGAGTTTAATTTATAAATAATAAATTTATTGGCATTAGATTATATTTATTAATTATTGTGGTAAATAATTTATAAAATAAACAAATAGGACGAGTTTTCTGCAAAAAAAAAAAAAATTAAATTAAGAAACTCTAACTTCCCAATCAGGTGAGTTAGCTCACCTGGCCACCAGGCTCCTCGCTTGAGTTAGTTGTTGATGGGCGAGCCACTCGAGGTAAATCAGATAATCAAGGGGTCGCCTCTGCCATGCTGGAGCTCGCCCAGGGATCGCCCATACCCTCGTGAAGGTCTCACCAGGGTTCATCATCGCACAACACTCGTCGGCCACACAAGGCGTTAGGGCTCGCCCTAGAGCTCGCCTGACCCACCGAAGCTCGCCTGTGAGCTCGCCCATGAGCTCACCTGTTAGTCAATAGGACCCCGATGGCGCGCTCTTTTTCCCTCCGTCCGGTTTATCCACAAGGGTGGTTTACGGCGAGGTTTTTAATGAGGCCCATCTAGTCTAAGACATAGTAGTAGGACGAGGCGTGATAGGGGAAGCAGTGTGAGAGATCAAGACGAGGGTAAGGAACCCTCGTCAACACCGGAAGCCACATAGGCTCACGAGGTGCCGTCTCGCACTCACACACCTATAAATAAGACCTCTCTTGTAACTGTTGAGGACGACTCTCACATTTTTCACACAATCAATATAACCTTCATTACAATATTTCTCTCTCTAAACTCTCTACTCTCCCTCCCCAAGAACATAAAATCATAAGATTATTGTTTGGTAGAATTAATCCGTCGTAAAGCCACATAAACGAACATAATCAGTAAATTCTATCAACAATTTGGCGCTAGAAGGAGGGTCCGAATCTGAGAAATTAAAAAAATTTCAAGAACAAAAAATTAGGGTTTGTTGAAGATTTGAAGATTTGAAGGTGTTCTTGATAAAACTCAAGAACACTTGAAGATACACATACACCTTCATCCCTTGATCGAAGAACCCAGATTTCCGGACAAAAACCCAAGTTTTCAGATTTCACGAAATCGGCCCGGAACAAGTTTTCAAACGCGTGCGTGCACAGGAATAAACCAAATTTCTGATAATTCATCACACGCGAGGGTAGATGAAAACTTGCACAGCTCCACCTAAGCTGGACGACCACCACACCGGCGACCTCCCTCCACTCCGACGACCTTCAGCAAGCTACCCCCTCCGAAACCAAAAAATGGCTAACACTCGAGCCGCCAAGGGACAGGCCTCCGCCGCTGCAGGAAGGTCTAAAGGGGGTGATCAAAACCAGGCCGAGGTGGAGACCTCACGCCAGGTGGTGGAGACCTCACAACCACCTCCCCAGAAGAGCACCACAGCTCCACGACCTCCGCGAGTTGCGGTGACCCAGGAGGACTTGGCCCCCGCTCTGAGGGACCTGGTCAGCAATCCTGACGAGCTCCAACGCACCATCGCGACCTTACAAAGGTTGCAGCAGCGACAGCAGGACGAGCTCGCCCTAGTACCCAGGCGGCCTCCAGCCGCCGAAACCCGGGAGCAGACCAGGCCCACTCAAGGCACCCAAACCAGAGGGGACTACAGCGTACTCCCCACTGAACATGAGGCGAGTTTGGCACAAGCCCGCCAGCGTAGGGAGAGGACTGGTAAGGCCAAAATGGTGTAGGAGGGTCCTGCTCCCTAGACGGAAGGGAGTCGGCATACACCGGGGCATCTGGCACCCACCAATCTTAAAGGAGGGAAGTCCTCCAAGGCTGCCTGGGCCCAAGATACGAAGAGAATGAGCGTACGGCGGCCCCAGCTGCGTCCCATGGGGACTCCGATCAGCAGCCACGCAGATCAGCCCACGAAAGGCTGAGGAGACCCGCCACTGACCGACTAGGCCCCCACGGCGGACGCCAATTCCAGCCCGCCACTGAGAGGTCACCCCAGAGTGAGGCACCTCGGGGACGTGCGTCCGTGAGACGCACGACCTTTGAGCACCCTCCGCCGGAGGTGACCCGAGATGACGAGCTGGCCTCACTGAAAAAGGCCGTTGAAATGCTACAAGCACAAGTAGCAGCCAAGTCTGGCGGACCTGACGCCACGGCTCTCCCCACCTCTCCATTAGCACCTGCCATCCTCCGCGCACCGGTCCAGAAGAAAATTTAATTCCCGGTGATGTCCGCATACGAGGGTGAATCGGACCCGAAAGTCCACCTAGCCAAGTATGCGGACTTCATGATTTCGGTCGGCGCCACTGACTCCACCCAGTGCCGGAACTTTCCGCTGACCCTAGGGGATCGAGCTCACCGATGGTTCTCTTCACTCGCCCCGGGGTCAATCCGCTCATTTGGCCAACTCTCACGGGAGTTCCTGGCCCACTTCTCTGGGTTCGGATCCTACCTTACCCAGAAACACCGACTCGCCAACATCCACCAAGGCGAAAGCGAGACCGACAAGCAGTACCTGGAAAGGTTCGATAAAATCCTGCTGGAAGGCGAGCCGGTGAGTGAAGACACCAAGGTCATCGCAGCGATGGCCGGACTCAGGAGGGGTACCGACCTCTGGAAAGAGATGCACCTCGCATGTCCCAACACTTACAGCGAATTCCGTCACAAGGCGGGGGTGTTCACGGCTATGCAGGAGGCACTACTGAAAGAAGTTAGTGCCCACTAGGAAAGGAAGCCCCATGGGAAGAAGTCCGGGGGCGCCTACAAAACTCCCCGAAACTTAAAAGCCTTTGGCTAGGGAGATGAGCTCAAAGAAAAGCTCGACCAGGTCCTCACTGTCTCCGTCGACCACGTCTTCACTACTGTCAAAGGTAAGGCCATGCTGGAAGAGCCGAGGCGAATCCGCTAGGACTGCATGAAGCTCAATCATCAGGCCATCGGCCACTTCACCAGCGAGTGTCGAGACCTCCTCAAGCAACTCTGGAAATTTTACGAGGAGGGGAAATTGGCCGAGTTCGTGAAGAAGACCCCAGCTAAGAGACCGAGGTTCGAGAGGAGGGCTACCTCCGATGACGAGGAGGAGGAAGCACACCAACCTGGTCCCCATCACAGACGGAGGGCACCTCCCCAACCTCAGCGAAACATGGAGCCTACTCGAGAACTCTTAGTTCTTGAGGAAGAGATTGGAGCTGCCGGAGGTCTCCAGGACGGGGGATCCTCCATATCCAGGAGAAAGAGGAAGGCCAAAATCCAGGCCATAAACCAAGTCCAGGAAGGCAGCTCCGGCCCCAGGTCCATCTCACAGCTCGCTGACGAGTTGACATTTTCTTCAGCAGACCTGGAGGGGGTACTGATGCCCCACAACGACTCATTGGTGATAACCGCCAACATCATGAACGTCCGAGTTCACAGGCTACTTGTGGACACCGGCGCATTCACCAACATTCTCTTCAAATCCACCTTGGATGCCTTAGGTGATTTTGAGTCGTATCTGGAACCTAGCAATGTTAGGATAATGGGGTTCGGAGAAGCTGTAACCGTCCCCCTAGGTAGTGTTAGGTTGAGCGTTCAGCTTGTATCGGCTGAGGACCCCGAAAGGAGACTGACTAGGCTCATAGATTTCCTAGTTGTCGACCAGCAGTCCTCCTACAACGGGTTCCTTGGCCGCTCTTTTATTAATGAATTCAAAGCGGCGTGTTCGACCTACTACTACTGTTTAAAATTCCCAACTCCAAAAGGTGTCGGAACTATAAAAGGTGACCAGAAAAAGGCCCGAGAGTGTTTACTCCAGGTCAAAGATGGCCGGGTCAAAAAAGCGGTGACACAAGTCCACATCCTCGAAGAGGACGTACAGATTCCTGCAGACGAGCCAAACATCCTAGACGTCATCTCGGTCGAAACTGAGATGATGGAGGTAGGCGATTTGTCAGAAATCAACCAAGGCACTGGACCTGTGCAAGACACACAACCGACACCAATGGAGGACTTGGAAGAAATTCAAGTGTTGAGACCTGCGCAGGGGTCGGTACCTGCGCAGGGACAGCAGCCTACTCCCATGGAGGTAGTTGATGAGGCCCAAGGTGCGGGACCTGCGGGAGGTCAAGAACCAACACCAATGGACGTTGACCCGACTCCCCAAGTCACCACACCATCCCAAGCTGATAGACCACCGGAGGTGTTCACAGCTGATGAGCTCGCCCAAGCTGAGAGCCAACCCGATGACCTCGAACCGCGCATAGGCCACGAGCCTGCGCAGATGTCACAAGGGGAGTGGGATGAGTTCATCAGCGACCCGAGGTGGAAAAGTCAAAAGAGAAAAGCAACCCCCATGGAAGAATTGACAGCACTCCCGGTGGACCCGGAAAGGGACTTAGAACTTTTCATCTGTTCTGAGTTACCTGAACCTTACCGGTCGAGGATGGAGCTCTTCTTGATGACCAACCTGGACGTGTTTTCCTGGTCTCACGAAGACATGACGGGAATCCCGTTGGAACATGCTTGCCACAGACTTAACATAGATCTGACAAGGAGACCCGTACGCCAAAAGTGAAGAAAGTATGGACCAGACAAGTACGCGGCTCTGACTGTTGAGGTAGAGAAGTTGTTAGACAACCGGCTCATCAAGGAAGCTTTGTGTCCGCAGTGGGTTGCGAACCCTGTCCTGGTGAAGAAACACAATGGGACGTGGAGACTCTGCATTGACTTCACAGACCTGAACAAAGCATGCCCGAAGGACAACTTCCCACTACCTCACATTGACCAGCTGGTGGACAGCACTGCAGGCCATGAGATGATGACATTCATGGATGCTTTTGCGGGCTATCACCAGATAGCTCTACACCCAGATGACCAGGAACACACGGCATTCTACACTAACAAGAACATGTATTGCTGGGAAAGGATGCCATTCGGACTCATCAACGCCGGAGCTACCTACCAAAGATTGGTGAACAAAATGTTTGACCAACACATTGGCGAATCCATGGAGGTGTACGTGGACGACATAGTTGTCAAGAGTTTGAGAAAGGAGGACCACCTGGACCACCTGAAACAGACCTTCGACATACTGCGCCACTACAACATGAAGTTGAACCCCAAAAAGACCAGCTTCGGCGTACACTCTGGGAAGTTCCTGGGGCACCTAGTTAGCCAGCTGGGAATTGAGGTCAACCCAACACAGGTCCAATGCATAATCGAGATGGGTATACCCGATTCCATCCAAAAAATTCAAAGACTGACTGGGTGCATGGCAGCCCTGAACAGATTCATCTCCAGGTCCGGCGACCGAAATCGCCCATTTTTCGAGGTAATTAAGGCAAACACGCGGAGGTACAAAGTGGCGGCCAAAGCCAACAAGCTCCACCTCAAAAACCACTTTGTCTAGACAAATGAATGCCAACGAGCCTTCGAAGATATCAAAACATACCTGGCGGATACACAGGTCCTGTCAAAGCCGATACCTGGAGAAAAGCTATACCTCTACCTGGCAGCATCGGAGGTGGCCATCAGCTCCGTCCTGGTCCGAGAGGAGGCAAAAACACACCTACCAGTGTACTACGTGAGCCAAGTCTTACATGAAGCAGAGTTGCGGTACACCCCAACAGAGAAGCTGGCTTATGCACAGTTGATGACTGTTAGAAAAAAAGAGGCCTTACTTCTATGACCATCCAGTAGAGGTGCTAACAACGTTCCCACTGCGTCAAATACTACAGCGCCCAGACACTGCCGGACGCCTGCTGAAATGGTCACTGGAGATCAGCGAATACGGTATAACCTACGCACCCCGAACAGCGATCAAGGGACAAGCACTTGCCAACTTCATCGTCAAGCTAACTTTCCCACAAGATCCGACGAGGGGGCGTATAGCTCTGTGGCATCTCTACGTGGACGGATCATCAACTAGCATGGCAACAGGCGCCGGCGTGGTCCTGATCAGCCCAGACAGACAAGTCTTCACCTCCGCAATTCGGTTCGACTTTCGAGCAACCAACAATGAGGCGGAGTATGAAGCGTTGATAGCAGGACTTAGGCTATCATTAGCTGTGGGGGCAACCAATCTTCAAGTTTTCGGAGATTCCCAGTTAAATAATATCCCAAGTCCGGGGGGAATATGAGGCAAAAGACCAGCAGATGATGACCTACCAGAAAATAGACGCGCATCTGATCTCGATGTTTACATAAGTTTACATCAATCAGATACCGCGGCTAGAGAACACACAAGCAGATGCTCTAGCCCGGCTAGCTACTAGCAACGGCGAAGCCAAATTCACGGAGGTTGTGATCACCACACTGAAAAACCCCTTGACGTCCGATTACAAGATAAATCAAACCTCGAGCGGGGGGCAGGAGGACAGTGAAGGTGGTGAAGATTGGTGCACTCCAATCCAAAAATACCTAACAGACGGAACAACACCCGTGGACACCTGGGAAGCTAGCCGGCTAATAAAGCAAGCTGCCAGATATACGCTGCTGGATGACCAACTCTATAAACGTGGATTCTCTCTACCCCTACTCAAATGCCTAACTAGGAAGCAGGGGTCCGAAGTGTTAGAAGAAATTCACGAAGGGATTTGTGGGAGTCACGCTGGGGGGCAAGCATTGGCATATAAGACGATCAGACAGGGCTACTACTGGCCCACTCTTCGCAAAGATGCCATCAGCTTCGCTCGAAGGTGCCGAAAGTGCTAACTTTTCGCACCTAACATCCACTCCCCAGCCAACCAGCTTAAGTCGGTTTTCAGCCCATGGCCTTTCTCGAAATGGGGTATCGACTTGATCGGCCCATTTCCACCTGGCAGAGGCGGTGTAAAGTTTGCTGTCGTAGCAGTAGACTACTACACTAAGTGGGCTGAGGCCGAAGCTCTCACAACCATAACCCAAGAAAGGATGATCGGCTTCATTTGGAAAAACCTGATCTGCAGGTTTGGACTCCCGCAGTCGGTCATCACTGATAATGGAAGGCAGTTCGACGGACAGAAGTTGAGAGACTTTTGCAGTTCATGGAACATCAAGAAGCACTACTCAACTCCATATCACCCCTAGTCGAACGGCCAGGTCGAGGCTGTGAACAAGATCCTGAAACACATATTGAAGCTCCGCCTAGAAGAAAAGAAAGGGAGCTAGGCAGACGAACTCCCGGAGGTCCTATGGTCTTATAGAACTTCCTATAGGGCCAGCACCGGGGAGACCCCGTTTGCCCTGGCCTTCGGGACTGAAGCCGTAATCCCGGTAGAAGTCCAGAACAAGACTTGGAAGGTGGTGGGGTATGATGAAGAAAAGAATGATGAAGCCTTGGCAGTAGAAAAAGATCTGATCGAAGAGACCAGAGCTTCGTCAGAAATGAAAAACGCCACCTACAAGCGCAGAGCGGAAAAATATAACAACTCTCAGGTCCGAGACCGAAAGTTCAAGGTCGGAGACCTGGTGTTAAAAAAGAAATTGATGGCCCCACCAGGTGTATTCGGTTAGAACTGGGAAGGACCATTTCGGGTCACCGCAGCCTGGCCGAACGGTACCTATGATCTAGAAGACACAGAAGGCAAAGCTTCGTCATACACCTGGAGCTCGCCACATCTAAAAAAATTCTACCAATAGACTAGAATCCTGTAATAGACTAGTCGAAGGTTTGCATCAGAAATGTCGATGGCAACCGATGTAAATTACACCGCTATGAAAAGTCAGAAAAAATTCAGAAAGATTCCCCAAGTGTTTGGACCTGTGTAGCTCTCCAACCAGACGAGCTGACCCAGGTCACCCACTGCTCCAGATAGCTCGCCGAGCCCAGCTCACCCACATGCTCAGAAATCCTCAATGCGCAAGGACCAAGGTCCTAAACGTTGTAATTAAATAGCTCGAAGGCAAAGGCCAAAGTGCCCAAGGTCGCGAAAGTACCCTCCTTAAAGGGTTGCTAAGCACCTACTGCCACAAGTTAGAAAAATTCGCGAAAAAGACAAAAACGTCTAAGGCAAGGTTCATGAAACCCAATGGCCCAACGTGAATCAATCGAAGTGCAGTTCGCTGCCCTAAGTGGCCTAAGACGAACGATTCGCAGCCCTAAGTGGCATAAGACGAAGAATACGCACTCTCAAAATAGAGGTACAATTCGTGGTCGTAACTGTCGTAAAATGAATGATTCACTTCTCAAAGTAGAATAAGACGAACAATTATGTACCAGAAAAATAAACAAGAACGAGCTATTTAGGAAATTATAACGTAAAGGCGCAAATACATAAAGGAAAAGAGTTGGACAAAAAATGCTCGGCTTATATTCAAAAAGATACTTAAGAGATTTTCAAGCTAAAAATATGCTTGAAAAAATCCTAAGTATAAGTAGCTGTGCTGGCCACAAAAGCCGACCAGTTGGCCATCTTTGAACTACAAAAAGCTCCTTCTGGGCGAGCTGCACGTGCCCGGTGAGCTAAGTCTACTTGAGCAAAAAGCAAAGACTACAAAAATGGAGCTCCTTCTGGGCGAGCTCCGCAACCCGGCGACCTATCGAAACTTAGAAAATAAAAACTGAACTAAGAAAGCAATAGTAAAGAAGGCCTAGGGCTCGGGGTCGGCGACCTCTGGAGTGGGGGCGACCTGGCGGATGGGTATGGCAAGCTCGACATCAGAAGTGATGTTCCCGGAGAGACCGCTTGTGCCGAGCTCGCTGATATTTAT
Source organism: Prunella vulgaris (assembly GCA_026898435.1). NCBI lineage: Eukaryota > Viridiplantae > Streptophyta > Magnoliopsida > Lamiales > Lamiaceae > Prunella > Prunella vulgaris. Next base: position 6,844 of record JAPKLY010002935.1, on the reverse strand, counting down.
CATCGCATCCCCTTAGACCTCTTGCATCTGCTCCATTGTCGGCGGGGCCTCGCCTCCAGCATCCCCCTCGGCACCTTCAATCTCTTGGGCAAGGTCAGCAGTCAAGACCTGCTTCATCTGGATAATGTTGAATTTTTGACGAGCAGTGTCAAGATTGATCCCATAGCCCGCGAGGTCTCCAATATTCAGCTCCGTGCCGGGGGGGATCGAGGACTTCTCCAAGCAATCCTCAAACTCGCTGACGAGGGCTTCCCACTCACTGTCATTGTTAATCCGCGCCCATTGGAAGGAGCGGATAACCTCGGCAAAGCAGAGCACGAAGCCCTTGTCAGTAGCGACCACCTCGGCGAGCTCAAGTGCCTCAGGAGTGATGGCGGTGTCAGAACGGCTCTTGAGTTCGGCGATCTCCAGAGCCTTAGCAGCAACCTCTTCCCGCAGCTTCCGGCACTCCTCTGAGTTCCCTCGGCTCTGATCACGGAGGAGTCCTACCTCAACCCAGGTCAGGGCGAGCTCCTCTTTCCGAGCAGCAAGTGCCCGGCGAGCTTCATCCAGCTCGGCCTGTTGTTGGCGGAGGTCGGCCTGAAGTTTTTCTGCTTTTCTAATAGCAAGCCGCTCCGCCTCCAGTGAGGCCTTTGCCTTGGTCTCTGCCCTCGCCAGCTCCTCGAGGGCCTTCTTTCGCTCGTTGCCCACCTTGGTCAGCGCCCTCTTCGCATCATGGCGAGCTCTATCAGCGGTGGCGACATCATCGCCGATGAGCTGGGCCGCCGCCATTGCCGCACAGGCGTAGTGCATCGCCAGCCTTGCCTTGTCTGCAGGCTTCTGCCTCTCGATCATGCCGAGCTCTGAGGCGGAGAGGTATTTAGGGGCCTCAGTAAAAACCCGGTGAGCCGCCCCGTCAGGAAGGTCCCTCGATGAGCTCAGGGCCCTACACCGCTCAGCGATATGGAGAGATTCAGGTCACTGCGGGAACTCGACGGGAGTATACCTACACAATACTCAAATCAGTTAGCAAAAATCGTAGAAATTACAAAGGCTTCCAACTTCAAAAGAGGTCGCCCACTTACCCAAACCTATCGGGGTTGAGCCCAAGCAGGGTATCATCCCGAGTAGGGACCCCGTAGGGAGGCGGCGAGGGCGCACTCTGAGGAGTTGGGGGCGCCTGAGAAGATTGGACAGCAAGGGCTCGCCCTGACCCTGTTGGGGTTGATCCGGAGCCGCCCTCGGCCCTAACTCGTTTGGTGGGGCGAGCCTCTTCCTCACTCACCCGCGAGCCATCCCCCCGGTGGAGAGCTCACCTCGTCTGCTGGGGCGGAGGGGGTTGGGTACCCCTTTCAAAATCCGAGCCTCGGCCCGCTCCCTTTTTGGTGGCGGCGACCTTCTCCTTTGTTTGGGGAGGCACCGAGGTCCTTTGTGAACCCGAGCCCCCTGCCTTATCAGCGGCCTTGGTGAGCTCGAGCTTTTTTGTGGCATCCAGGACCGCCCCTGAAGGGATACCTTCCCTCCCTGGGCGAGGCTTGCCCATCCTGAGCTGCCGAGCTAAGAAATAATATGCTTCAGGAACTTTAACAGGTGAGAGATCGGCAGTAGGACCTACACCTGCACAAGATGATCAAGTAGGTCAGGCGACCTCAATATACGGAGCAGCGACCTGGCAGAACTTCAAAATGGCGAAGTGCAAAACCTTGAGCAGCGAGGTGGTGGGGTGAAGTGATGAGGCCGGTGAGCCTGCGGCAGTGGTGTTGGCACAAGTGTTCGATCTCACGATCCTTCTTCTCCCTCAAGCAACACACCGTCCGCACAAACTCGAAGCCAATCGAAACCTCCGGTTTCCCATGGCTCGACTTGTGGCGCTTCAAACCTGTAAAAAGATAGATTAGATCAATAATCTAATCCTACGCACACACACTGAGGTATGCCACCTACAGCTCGCCTCCCCATATGTCTCTGGAGTAGGGATACGCCCTCCACGACCATCAGAAGCTCGCCAATCCCCCCCGATAAAGAAGAACTGCTCCTTCCAATCCCGGATTTTGTTGGGGAGGTCGCCTAAAAATTTGCCCCCCGGGCGAGCTTGGAAAGAATAATATCCCTTCCCCTCCCTCACTTGTCTGATCACGATGAAGAGCTCGTTGATCTCCGCCGTACTCAGCCGATTTTCATAGCCCTCGAGGTCGAAGACGGTCAGGGCTGCCAACAGGTTGCTCCATGCATTCGGAGTAAGTTGGGTAATGGCGAGGCCCGTGTCCGCCAAAAATTGCCCAATGATGGGGTGGAGGGGAAGGGTGAGCCCTGCCTTCAAGGTGTGATAATTCATGGTTGTGAGCCCGGCAGGGGGGAGGTCGGCTCGTTCTTTCTCCTCAGCGAGATACATAAAAATGTCCAGCGGGATACGGAACCGCCTCCGAATATCCGGAAGGGCGAACTCGTTCATGATGCTCTCCACCCCGTTGGCCTTAAGGTCAGACTTGCCAGCGGCTTTTCGAATCGGACCTCGCCGGGGTAGGGGGAAGCTCGCCCCGTGGGTTCTCACATATTCGCCCCAGTCGAACTCGTTCACGACCTCGGCAGAGACTTGATGTTCAGGGAGCTTGGGAAAAGGAAAGTCGATGAAACGGAGGTATTCATAAGTGACCTCCGTCCCCATGTCCTCGCCGACCTCTTCGTCGACCTCGCGGGCCAGCTCGCCAGCAAGGTCGCCAGGCCCAACCTCGGCGACCTCCTCCCGGGCCTCAATCTCGGAGGCCTCCTCTTCAATGGGGGTCGTAGCTCCTCCGTGAGCTCGCTCTGAGTAATCCCAGAGTTCGCGGAGGGGCGATTCCTCACCAGAGCTAGTAGCTTGCTCGCTGGAGTCAGAACGAACTTACCCCAAGAGCTCGCTACTATTCGGGAAGGTTTCAGAGCTCGCCCCAGAGCTCGAAGAGAGGATCACATGTGCTGCTCGGGGGTTTGGATGGTCATCGGTCATTTGTCCTTTGCCCAGATCACGATGCGGGGGGGTACGGCTTTAGGAGTTCTCAGACATAATGTAGGCGTTCGAAAGCAAGGAATAAGGAAGAAGAGAAGGGAGAAATCCAGATTTCTACCTTGGGAGACGTTCGGAGACGCGTCTGAAGCAGAAGGGTGATCGCCAGAAATGTGATCTGAGAGGTGAGAAAGCAAAAGTGAGGAAATTCCTCATTTCCGCCTATTTATAGACGCTGGGCGCAAGCTCGAAATTCCCGGAAGATCAAGGACCTTTTTGCAAAGAATTTGAAAAGTTATTATTATGGGCGCGGGAAACGACACTGAGGGAGACGCGTGCGACGTCTCGAATTCCACCCACGGGAGAGCTTGCCCGAGAGTCATATGCCAGCTCGCCCACACATGCCATGTGCCATGATGAAGGCGAGCTGGGGGGTAATTGTTGTTGGGCGAGCCACTTGAGGTAAATCAGAGAATCAAGGGGTCGCCTTTGCCATGCTGGAGCTCGCCCAGGGATCGTCCATACACTCGTGAAGGTCTCGCCAGGGTTCATCATCGCACAACACTCGTAGGCCACGCAAGGCGTTAGGGCTCGCCCTAGAGCTCGCCTGACCCACCGAAGCTCGCCTGTGAGCTCGTCCATGAGCTCACCTGTTAGTCAATAGGACCCCGATGGCGCGTTCTTTTTCCCTCCGTCCGGTTTATCCACAAGGGTGGTTTACAGCGAGGTTTTTAATGAGGCCCATCTAGTCTAAGGCATAGTAGTAGGACGAGGCATGATAGGGGAAGCAGTGTGAGAGATCAAGACGAGGGTAAGGAACCCTCGTCAACACCGGAAGCCACATAGGCTCATGAGGTGCCGTCTCACACTCACACACCTATAAATAAGACCTCTCTTGTAACTGTTGAGGACGACTCTCACATTTTTCACACAATCAATATAACCATCATTGCAATATTTCTCTCTCTAAACTCTCTACTCTCCCTCCCCAAGAACATAAAATCATAAGATTATTGTTTGGTAGAATTAATCCGTCGTAAAGGCATATAAACGAACACAATCAGTAAATTCTATCAACATTAGTGACTTGGAGATATGGGTGTATGGAGACTTGGTGAACTAACTAATAATCACTAACATTTACCTGTCAAAAAAAAAAAAAACTCTAACTTTCCACATTTTCAGTAAAGTGATAATTCATTTATTATATAAATAATTTTAATTTATAAAAAAGACAAATGGTGCAAATTTTCAGATATATATATTTAAATTCTAAATTCCCACGTTCTTAGGAAAGTATTAATTTATTTATTATATAAATAATTTTAATTTATAAAATAAGTAAATTGGGTAAGTTTTCAGCAAAAAAAAATTAAATTAAGAAATTCTGACTTGTCACATTCTCAAAGTGATAATTTATTTATTATATAAATATTAATTTATAAAATAAATAAATGGGGTAAGTTTTTAGTTAAAATATATATATATATATATATATATATATATTTTTAAACTTGTAAAACTTTAACTTTCCAAATTTTCATTAAAATAATAATTCATTTATTATATAAATACTTTTAATTTATAAAATAAATAAATAGGATAAATTTTTTCAGAAAATAAAAATTTTATATTAAATGTAACTTAAAGTCGTTTAGAGCTGCCGTTCAAAATCACACTCAGCGCCGCCGTGCCTGAAACGCGCGCTCAAACGCTTCCCATGAAACCGGGAACTGCAATCGGAGAGCATATCCATCTGCCACTGTTGCGCCTGCAACCGCCTCTAATTCCGGAAACCGTCTGCGCGTCCGAAACAATCCACGCATAGCCCCTGAAGCCAGCCCGTCACACATTCGATGCCCGGAATCGCGACCCCTGCCTCCATTTCATCTCAATCGACGCCGATCGTACATGCCGGAAACCGCTCGAGATCTGCCGCAAATCCTCCATCAACTGGAACCCCTGAAGCCCGCTTTTGCTAAGTAAGGGATGAATTAGTTGGGCCGGGCCCAATCCTTAATTCCCCTTTAATGGTTTAAGCTTATGGGCCTGACTATATACCCCTTCATTATTATGAGATACACTTACATGCATTATTAAATATTTATTTAACTATTTTTATAAAAAAATTGAATTAAATATACATTAATTTTAATAAATTCATAAAAATATAATTATTAAATACATATTTTTCTTAACTTGTTAGCATCTTCCATCAATTCATTATTCGAAGTTACAAAAAAAATAAAAAATTGATAGAAACTGTAAAATTGTTGCAAGGATTTAGAGATTGTTCCGCAGAAATTGAGAAAATTGTTGCGCGGTTGAAAAATGGAAGAAGAGAAGAAAGTGGAGTATTATTAAAATAACTTTTTAATAAAAAAAATTAGCAAAATAGGTGTATTTTATAATATTGAAGGGGTATATAGTTGGAACCTAAGCTTATTTAAATTATGGAGGCCCATTTAGTTTTAATGAGGAGAGTATTCTCTTATTTAAGGAAGAGTTTTAGGGAGTACAAGGGAGCACGCATTAGTTTGGCAGTAAATTAGGGCAGTAGGTTTTGATTATTTTTATGGTTTTTTTTAGTACCAGTAGAATTAGGATTTAAATTCTTGTTTTCAGGTTTTGATTTATTTGAATTATTTTGGTTTGATTATTTATTTAATCCATGCTTTAAATTTTTAGTAATTTGGATTATTATTACTTAAATATATAAAAGAATAGAATAGAAGCCCACATGCACTCTCTCATCCCACGCCTTCCAGCCCCCCACCCCCACACACCACAAACTCACGCCAACACCCCCAAATCCATTTATATTTACCTTATTTTAAAATTTATTTTAATTTTTTAAATTATTTTATAGATTAAAATATACATTTAATATTATATTACAAATAAATATTTATACATATAGTAACACATATTTAATCTTATAGTAACACACATTTTTCTCCTAATTTGTGTTACCATGTGGACAAATGTGTGTTACTATAAAGACAAAATATATTTTTATGAGAATAAATATGTGTTTCTTAATTTTTTCATTATCCCTTTAAATTTAGGTATACTATTTCATGTAATACACATGTTATTATATGAAAAAAATAATTATTTCTATAAAAATAAATTAATATTTGTGAATAATCAATATTTGTTTTTATAATAACATACATTTTACTATTTCATTATGTGAAAAATTATTTATTCTATAAAAATAAATGAATATATATAAAATATCAATATTTGTTTTTTTAATAACACACATTTTACTCTTACATTATGTGAAAAATTATTTATTTTATAAAAATAAATGAATATATATAAAATAACAATATTTTATAAGATAGTAACACACATTTGCTCTAATAGTAACACACATTTGTCTTCCTGTTTGTGTTACTATATGGGCAAAATATATTTTTATGAGAATAAATATGTGTTATTTAAATTATTTATCATCCCTTTAAATCTAAGTTTATTGTTTCATGTAATACATATGTTATTATATGAAAAAAATAATTATTTCTATAAAAATAAGTAAATATTTGTGAATAATAAATATTTATTTTTATAGTAACATACATTTTGCTCTTACATTATGTAAAGGTTATTTATTCTATAAAAACAAATAAATGCATGTAAAATAATAATATTTTATATAATAGTAGCACACATTTGCTCTAATAGTAACACATATTTGTTCTCCAGTTTGTGTTACTTTATAAGCAACTATGTGTTACTATACTAACATAAATTGAGAACAATTTTTTTAATTTATTATACAATATTAGTTAATTTATTTTAAAAAATAATAAATAAAATTAAAAATCGCATGACATTACCTGGGCATTATGAGCGTGTGTGGAGTGGTGGGGG